>LOEQ01005363.1:24360-47948 GCA_001685075.1 Bramus lutescens
CCGCGATGCCGCTGCTGGGCCAGCGGGCACCTCAGGCCGGAGACCTTGAATTCCGCAGCCACTGTCCCAATTGAACGCAAGAACCTTCCGGAATTTGCAGGAGGGCACGTGCCCCTCCACTACATAGCAACACAGGAACGCATTCGTGCCCGGCGACCTCTGACCCTCCCACCCTAACCTGCACGCCGCTCGGGGACGACTACTTCCGGGTCTTGCAGCACCCATTTCCTCCTTCTTAAGGGCATAAGGAGGAGCCGGCAGCTCACCGAGACTACAAATCCCAGAGTGCCGTGCGCCTACCTCCGGGAAGGCGAGTCCGGAGAATTTGAATGCTAGTTTGCGTTTTCAGAGCTTGCGTGAATCAGAATCTCCAAATGCGGTGCTGAATGAGGATGTTTCTGAGGTTTGTGTAACATTTTAGGCGTATCGTGCTCCTTTACCAGAATCTTTCTTACAAAAGCCCTATGAAGTAAATATCTCCTTTTTATATGTCAGGAAAATTGAAATACAGCGAGACCAGCTCTGAAACTTGACAATGTGTGAATTTGGGAGCGTCAAGTCCTCATCCAACTCCTATGTTCTTTCTGCCAAATACTATCTCAGAAATGCTTCTGTGTTTTTTATATGATTTATTTTTATTTCATGTGTACTCGTGTTTCGCCTGAAGATAATCTGTGTGAAGGCGTCGGATCCCTGAACGTTACAGACAGTTGTGAACCGCCTTGTGTGTGCTGGGAATTGAACCTCGGGCCCTCAGGAAGAGCAGCCAGTGCTTTTAACTGCTGAACCCTCTCTCTAGCGCTGCTGTTTTTACCTCGGTTTTTTAATAGCACGGTCTCATTATGTAGCCCAGGTTGACCTCGAACTCGTGAACCTCTCCCCCCCAGCCATGAAGGGTCAGAAGTACTAATTTTAACAAGCAGTTGTGTTCTTTTCTTGCATATATTCCTTGTATCACTTTCCAGCTTCACTTTTTTTCCTTTGTACAACTGTGGACAAGCTATATACCAGTTTCTTCAGCCACTCATTTACAAAATGAGATAATTACTTATCTTATTAATTACCAGGGGTTTTGTGAGGATTAAGTGGTAATTTAACAGATGACTGCCCCACTGAAAATAGCATTTGGTGGTGCTTAATTAGTGTTTTATTGTAAAATCCCCCCCCCCTTTTTTGAATCAGGTGTTGTGTAGTCTTAGCTAGCCTGGAACTTGCAATGATCCTGAACTCCTGACTCTCCTTCTTCCACTTCCTAAATGCTGGGATTACAAACACACAACACCATTCATACTTGGCTTAAATAGCCTTTTTTTTAAAATCATGCATTTCCATAAAAAGGCTCAGGAAATACAAAATAATACCTGAAAGAAGTAGCATCAAGGATTAACTGTTAGGTTGGAGCCTCCAGCTCCCCTCTACATGGCCTGGGAAGCCCTATTCCTGTCTCTCTGCAAACCCGTCCACTCAGACTTCTAACAAAGTGCCAAAAGCCAAGTTACAAATTCTCAGCAGCTATTGCAGCTTCTTCCCCTGAAGTTGCCATCTGCCCAAGTCCCCACCTAAGTGCTCAACCTTTGACCCTACTTGGTGAGAAACCCAGCTTGTGGCAGACACATCGGCACCCCTCACCTACAGCAGGTAAACTCTCCCTGCCTGCATTTCGCCTTGGGGCTCTTTACCTTTCTTTCCTTATCTCTTTCCAGCTCTCTCCCAGGTCTGGCTGGCCTGCAGCTGCCTTGCTTCTGGCCCGGGGGCATGTGCCTCTTTCTCATTCTCTTTCTGGTTCTTCCCTAGGTCTTAGATTTCTCCTCCTACTTGTTTTCTGCCCACCAGCCCCGCCTTTCCTGCCTAGCTATTGGCCATTCAGTTATTAGACCAATCGGGTGCCTTATGGAGGCAAGGAGAAACAAATGCAACTCATCTTTACATAACTAAAGAAATGCAAGATAAACAAAAGTAGCACACCTTTACACAGTAATATTCCGCAGCAGAAACAAATGTAACACATCTTTGCCTAGTTAAATATCCCACACTTCCCTTTTAGCCTTTTGAGCTCTTTTCTGTTGTGTGCAGCTGCATGAACTTGCAGCTTAGCAAAGTACTACAGTACGCCAAGAGAAGAGCATAGGGCCTCTTCGAGTTCTGAGACTTACCTGTCAAGGTCTCACCTGTGTGGGGCCCTGTGCCTCCCTATTCCTCAGAAAGGGTCTATGTCTTGCTTAACACTGCTGTCCCTATCAATCAGACGGGAGATAACTCAGCTGTTTTCTGCCCTCCATCAGGATGACACTCCCAGACCCCCCCCCACACACACACACAGAGAAATGTCAGTGGACTCATAATGTAGAATCAGCGCTTTTCCAAACAAGTGCTTGGGAAACAAGTGACATGTACAACGGGGTAGGCAGGAGTGCCTACAGTCCCAGGAGGCCGAGCTTTCGGTTAAAAACAGAACTTACTTTGAACACAGAAAGATAACAGCATGTTTCACTAATGTAGACTGTGTGTGATACACCCTTGAGTTACTTCTGCAGAGCGTGTCTACTGTACTGGTAAGAACAAACATGTACAGCTCACAAAATAACTTGAGATTTTCATGAGTTCAGTATGGGCATATGGGCATACATGAAGGCAGAATGTTGTATACATAATAAATCCTTAAAAGGAGAAAGTTCTATTCCAACTGAATTCTTTTAAGATTATGTGTACAGTATTCTCAGTGCGTGTATGCCTGCAGGCCAGAAGTGGGCACCAGCTCTCATTACAGATGGTTGTGAGCCACCATGTGGTTGCTGGGAATTGAACTCAGGACTTTCGGAAGAGCAAGCAGTGCTCTTAACTGCTGAGCCATCTCTCCAGCCCCTGCAACTGAATTCTTAAAAAAATTAAATAAAATTGCGTGTGCAAGCAAAGGTAAGAGAATGCCTTCAGCTGCTCTTTCCACTGTAAGCGTCCTTAGAATTGAGCTCAGGCCATCAGGCTTGACACTTAAACTAGCTCACCAGCACCTCTCCTGAGCTCAAATCTGAAAGACAAAGTTTCAGTAGTCATGTGTGTATGGATGCTTTGCCCACATGTATGTCTGTGGACCACTTTTCATGCCTGTTGCCTTCAGAGGCCAAAAGAGAACACTGGGTTCACCGGGACTGGAGCTACACACATGTGGGTGCTTAAGAACTGAGCTTGGGTCCTCTGGAAGAGCAGCCAGTACTCTTAACTACTGAACCGCCTCTCCAGCCTAGAATGTACTACTTAGCAAATGATGTTCAAAATGCCTCATACATCATTAAATTGACTTCCTTAGGATAGTTATGCCCATTTTCACATAAGAAAATTAAAAGTACATGATACGAAATTAAGTATCTGTGGTGGTTTGAGTAAAAATGGTCCCCAGAGGCTCATATATGTGAACTGTTAGTCCCCACAGAGTGACACTATTTGAAAGGAATAGGTGTGGTCCTTGTTGGAGAAAGTGCGCCACTGGGGGTGGGCTTTGAGGTCTCAAAAGCCCCAGCCACGCCCAGACTCTGGCTCTCTCTGCCTGTGGATCAAGATGTAACTCTCAGCTACCGCCAACAGCTAGCTGTCAGCATGCTGCCAGGTTCCCCACCATGATGATAACAGACGAAGACTATGAAAGATCCCAATTAAAGGCTTTCTCTTCACAGTACATGACCAATAAGTGACTAACAATAACCAAGGTTACTTGGTGGCAGAACCAAGATTTAAGTTTAGTTTAGGTATACAATTTACACTTAGGTCTCCATAGTAAATAGCTTACTTGAGTTAAAGAAACCATTACAAAAAGATAGGGTATAATTTTATTACTTCCAACTTTAATTTTCATCACAATAAAAATAACACAGCTTTACAAAAATAAATTTTTATTAAAAGCCGTAAAGTCTGAGCAGGAAGACAGTACAAAGAATGTAAACAAGGTACACATCACTACATTCAGCTCAGCCCGATTGAATGCTGAAAAACAAGTCTAAATGCTCTATTGCCCTTGCTAGCAAGATACATTAATTCTATTTTACAAAGACAACATATTCTAGTTTTCCAGGAAAAAAAAATAGTTTATCGAAGTCGATCCCATCGCCAAATGCTGGCATCATCACAGACAGCTATGAGGATGCTGCTATCCCTGCTAAAGCTGGTTTGTCGGATTGCAGCCCCACATTTATGGTGAGTCAGTGTTGTACACCTAGGGAAAAACAAGACAAGAGCTTAAATAGCACACATACCAGTGTTTACATTAAAGAGCGAATGAGAAAATGCAGTTGAGAGCAATCGTCATTAAGAATAGCATCCTTCATTCTAAATTTCATCAAGTTTGGTATATTTATCTACTCACCACAGTATAAACACAAGTTAATTGAAATATGAACAAGTACTTAAACCTGCAGCTGTTAAAATGACTGGGCTATGGCACAGCTCAGTGGTAACGCACTTGGTGACATGGCCCAGAGGGTTAAGGCAGTTGCTACTGAGTCTGACAACCCAGAGTCAGATCCATGGAAGCCACATGGTGGAAGGTGAGAACTGGCTCCTGCAGGATGTCCTGTGACCTACACGCTGGGGACGTGGCACAGGTGCAGAGTGGATCACAGCTATTGGTTATTAAGGCTGACATAAAAAGGCTACAGTTTAGAATGTTTTAGAATTTCTCTACTTACTTGGCTTTATGAGGATCTTCTACTTCTAAATCCCAAACATAAAGTTTGCCAACCTGATTGCCCAATGCAAGCATCTGTGTAAACATAGTGGAAAACATAAAATCAACACAGTACCCAGCTCTAGGGTATTTAAGAAGCCTCAGCTCCAGCCTTGGTGGCCCCCTTAACTGAGTTCTGCATCTTATTTTACTGATTTGTAAGTAAGAATTAAGAGCAATTACTATTTCTTTGGCATCTTGAGAAACTAGGGCTCCGCCCCATTTCATGAACGGGGGCGTTACAGTACTTTTTCTCTACCTTAGAGTCACACACAGAATGGGATGCTCTTTCCAAGCCTTCTTAGAGAAATACTCAGTTAATCGTCAGACAAAACTGCAGCAGCAGAATTTAATACTTTGGATAATAGTTATTCTACCTTCCATGTTGATTTTTCCCTAAGTTTTTCTAGAAGAAAAGCTAGGTAAGATGATAAACACATTAAAGCATTGTATCTTGAACAGGCACCAGGAACGTAACGTTACCAACACCTAGCTGCCCGTTTCTTTCCTAACTCTGCAGATAATGTGCAGTGCCCAGGAAGCAGCCAAAGTCATCAATACAGGACCAATAATACAACCAAAGCGTGAGGACGAGGAGCATGGACAGAACAGGAAAGGGACGACACGGTGTTTCAGAAGACAATTCCAAATGTAAAAGTATGTGCTACCTTTTGCCAGAAATCCATAGAAAACCTCATGTACCAAATGTCACACTGGCTGTAATCAAATCGCCCAAGAATAGTCACATTAGACTCACTAGGTTTAATTTTATCTATATCATCCTCCATTTTGCCAGGTTTCCAGCATACAATGGCATTTTCACAAGACTAAAAGAGAGAAATAAGAGACATGTATTAGAACTGAGTTTCGAAAATAAAAATAAAAATGCTTACTTTACCATTTTAGACTAGGTCAAGAGCCTGCTTTCCAGGACCATACACAAATTGCTCACTATCACATCAAGGCTTACACCCGAGGACAAGAGATCTGACTAGCAAAAGAATTAAACAACACAAAAGAATCATGCTATTTGGAAGTTTCTCTTATAGAACAAATTAACTAAGTGCAGCTCCAGGTAGGCTGGCACCCAGAAACTTGAAGAGCGCTATAAAAATTAGAAAACTTTAGTACTGTGACAGAAGGCTTTCTGAATCTGGCCACTGGTTTCCTAACCCACAAATAACCAGGAGTGGCTCCCTGTGCCTTGTCATCTACTGAGTTTCCTGCACAGGGTGGGCACCACATGGTGGTTGCTTATCTATCACAGAAAACAATTCACTGACAGGACCATAGGTTATAAAGGCGCTCAAGACACTGACATGGGGACAGGCTTCACACAGGCCACGGAATAACACTTCTACTTAACACAGTCTCCCTGTGGCCATTATTCTCTCTGATCACTGTCTCAGTCAGTGGCCCACACTAGCGAATGTTTGACAATGTGTCTGACTCTAGTTGATAAAAGCCAGAGACGCTGCTAAACATCAGCATCCTCTCCTCCGAGCCTGCCAATCTCAGCAGTGCCTAGATGAGCAACCCTGCCGCTCAGCTTCTCAGGGCAGTCTATCCAGTCACAGACGGCAGCCCACTGAGAGTTCCACATTCAAACATTTTAACCACAGGTTCAGAGAAAGAATCTCCTCTACTTTCTTCGAATGTGGAAATGCTCAGGCTAAGTGACATCTCCCATACAGTCACTAACTGCACAGTGTCTGACATCACTGGCCCAATGTGGCCCTAATTGCAAAGTGAGACTTCTCTAAAGACTCATCTTGGCCCAAACACCAAGTTCCTTGGGGGCTTCTTTTGCTACCCTAGACTGGATTCCAAGAGAGCAATGACTTAGAAATGCTAATGGATAAAAACAGTGTGGTGGTTTGAAAGAAAATGACCTCCAAAGGGAGTGGCACAACGAGGAGATGTGGGCTTTGCGGTGGCTTTTGCTCAAGCTTCCCTCGGTAAGACTTTTATAAAAGCAACCTCCAAACTGCCACATACAGAAAGAGGCATAACAATGCTATAAAGGCCAGTAAGATGACTCTGGAGGTGAAAGTCCTCAATGCACTAGACTCACAATCCGAGTACAATGGCTGATTCCATGCGAGAAGAGAACCATCCCTGAAAGCTGTCTTCTGACCTCCACACATTGCAGTGGCACACAAACACACACAAAAGCACACACGCGAGCTCACAAACACACAATGTAAATAAAAACGGGATTCTAAAAAGTGTTATGTTACAGGCATGGAGCTCATACCTGTAATCCTAGTACTTGGGAGACTGAGGCAGGAGAATCCTAAGTTTGAGGTTAGCCTGGGCTACACAGCATGTACCAGGCTGGCTTGGGTTCATGGTGATACCCTGTCTCAACAAACAAGGAAAAAAATTAAAAGAGGAGGAGCGAAGGAGAAGAAAAAAGGAGGAGAAAGCTCCAAACAAAAATGGAATGGAAGAGGAAGAAACAAAATGAAACAGAAGGCTCAAATAACCTATAGAAGTACAAGGTCGAACTCAAAACAGAATAAAGAACAGAAAATAGTGAATTTAACAGTCAGATTTTTTAGTGGCTAACAATATAAACGGGCAGAAGGGATTTAAAAAGATATGGTCTAAATAAATAAAGGGCTGGGGATGCAGCTTGGTGGTGGAGCTTAGATTCAGTCTTAGTTAATACCAAAGTCAAGACAAAAGGTCGGGAAAAGATTACAAAAATGAGCTGTGTATAGTGACTCATAAATGAAATCACAGCACTAAGGAGACTAAGCCAAGAGGATTGCTGAGTTCAAGGAGAGCCTAGACTACACAGCAAATATCTTTAATCCTAGGCCTCAGGAGGCAGAAGCAGTAGAACAGTCAAAAGCCAGCACAGTCTATGGAGTGAGTTTCAGGACAGTCAGGGCTATGCAGAGAGACCCTGTCTCAGAGAGAGAGAGAGAGGAGAGAGAGGAGAGAGAGAGAGGAGAGAGGGAGAGAGAGAGAGAGAGAGAGACAGAGACAGAGAGAGAGAAGAAAATCCTATTACATGGGGCCTGGTGGAGAGTTCATACAAAATTTTTTTTCAAAAATATTAAATTATAATTAAAAAAAAAACTAAACATTTTCTTGAACTAGCAAGATGGCCCCACGGATAAAGGCACATGTCACTAAGTCTGATAACCTGAGTTTAACCCCTGGACCGCATGGTATAAGGCAGGAACTGATTCCCAAAGCGTGCGTGCGCGCACACACACACCTAATTTAAAAACAAAACAACAAAAAAACTAAGCATTTTCTTAGCCAAAGGCCCTATTAAAGAAATGAAAAGATTAGCCACCAGCTGAAAGAAAAGACTTACAATGTTTCTGATATAAGATGCATATTCAGAATATATAAAGAACACTCAGAATTCAACAATAAAAATAAAACAAAAACTAAGCCAATTATAAAACCAGTCAAAGATTCAAAGACACAACCCCCAAAAAGGATATGGATGGTATGATGGCTATTCTTGGTTGTCTTCTGGACCACATCTGGAATTAACTAAAACCCAATCGACTGTGTGAGGGAATTTTTTTCTTAAATCATCTGATGTGGAAGATTTACTTCTACTCTGAATCTTGAGATGGGAAGACACACTTTAATCCCTATCTTTTGAAGTGTAAAGAGCCACCTTTAATCCGGGAGACACTGTCTCCTGGCAGCCCACACAAGGGACACTCAAGGAGGAAGCCCTCTCTTGGCCGGCTTGCTTTTGCTCTCAATAGCAAGTCCATGCCTTCACTGACATTAGAACCTATTTCTTTGGGATCCTGGTATATCCAGAAGCTGAGACATCCAGTCTTATGGACTTAATAACCACTAGATTCTTGGACCTTGCACTGATAGGCAGACATTGTTGGATTAGCTGGACCACCGCCTGAAGCCATTCTAATGAATTCCATATATATATGGAACCCTGACACAGAAGGTAAATGCACAAATGTAAAGATGCTCAACAGCATCACTAGCAGAGAATGCAAATCAAGAGCATGATGAGGTTTCAACTACACATCTGTTGGAACTAAGTAAATAAAAATAATGGTAATAGTAAATGCTGGCAATGATACAGAAACACTGGATACTTTGCTAGTGAGGGTGTAAAATGGCACTCTAAAAAACAGGTTAGTAGTTTCTTAAAATCTTAACCATTACCCAACAATTGCTTTCCGGAGCATTTATCAGAGAAACAAAAAGTCAAGTCTTATTCTGTACACAACTGTTCATCAGCAAGTACGCTGCAGCCCCAGACTGTAAAGAACAAGCACAGCCCATAAGATGGCATTAAACTGACTGTGATGAAGCTTGGGCACGGTAGTGCACACCCCTAATCCTACCACCTGGGAGGCAGAGGCAGGCAGAGCCTGAGGCCCGCATAGCAAATTCCAGGCAAGCCAATGCTTCACTAGATTCTCTCTTAAAATAAATAAATGAATACATAAAGACTAATTAACTAATTGGGATGGCACAGTGATACCATAGAATGTGACTCAGCAATGGAAACGAAGAACCACTTTACAAGCAGCAACTTGGATGGATGTCCAGTGAATCTCATTGAGTAAAAAACAATCATAGAATTTTTGAAAGGACAAAATTCACGTGACAAAATGATAAGGAACTAAACACACAGCATGAGAATGTTGTTTTTCTAGGTTTTTGAGAGCATAGCAGCATAACAAAACTACTGATTTATAGCTCCAGTTCCAGGTGATCCAATGCCTTCTTCTGGCCTAAGGGAAACAGACAACAGCGTATACAGACATACATGCGGGCAAAACACTCATACATATTGTAATAATTACTGAGACAGAATAACTACGAAGACAAGTGGATAACAGTCATGCTGAACCTCTCTGAACCATCTTTAAAACTTCCTGTAGTCTATTCCAAGATCAAGAGTTTAAGGAGGGGAACGTGAAACCAACAAAAGTAAATCTAAACCCAAAAGGAAATGAGATGGACATCTAACTCTGACAAGCTTACTCGTTCGGAGAACACGGATCAGGCCTCTAGATGACCAACTGGAAAAAAAACTAAACAAATAAAGACAACGTCACCCCTCAATTCTCTGGAAGAACTGGCTCCAAACACCAAAGGCTCAAGGACCTTACTGAATGGCATCGTATGTGCACATACCCCATGTACTCTCAGTCATGACTGTAATTAGGAAGCCCAGTACAACAGAATGTGAACAGTTTAATTGTCCTGTGTGTAGAGAACAACAAGAGCTCTTTGCACATGTTCAGTACAGATGCAATTCTTCTATTCAAACACTTCTCATCAGCCACAGATTCGATCAAAAGATGTGGAATCCATGGATACAGGGCTGTGCATCCGTATCTACTGTCAAGGCAGAGCAGTGAGCAAACCGCAGCCTGTAAGCCAAGGACTCTAGCCACTGTGCTTACAAACAAGGGCTTACTGAGACAAACACAAACACAGAAGCATTTCTACTGGTTTAAGTCATTATTTTCAACATCACTGGCCCCCAGGAACAGTCCAAGCTCACTTCTCTTCTTACTGGGGCGTTACAGTCTAGAGAACTTTTCTCCTTAATAAAAGTTCGACAATCTACCCCAATTCTTTAAACAGTTTCTCTCTGCTATTAACACATTTTATAAATGGTTCCTGCAAAGCACACACTCTCTCTCCCACACACACAATGCAAGTACAGCTTAACTCTAGTTTTCCATACCTTGGAAAGTATCAAATCGCCTAACCATCGCACACAATCAACATAATTCCTATGTATGTCTCTGGTAGAAAAGTCAGGAAAGTGGATTTTCTGGGAAATAAATGGCCTGAAGGAAGAATGGAAATGTAAAAGTTAAAAGAAAAAAAGTGTAGTAGGATCACACTGCTTTTTCAGTCTGGGATTTATACACTGTAATACTCAGGATCAAACATCAGGCAAGCGCTCTGCCGAATGAGCTTCATCTGCCAGCTCTCAATTTTGAAAACTCTACAAAACAGGACTATTAATCTCTCTATGCTTCAAGATAGAATGTATCCATTAATCTGTTTTTTGGAGATAAAGTATCCATTTTTCATTTTTATTTTCTTTCATTATCAGCTTTCTGATATAATGTTTAACTTTCCTTTCTAAACTTGGGATTTTAAATTTGGGGAAGGTGAGAAGGTAAAAGCACTTGCCACGCAAGCCTGACCTGAGTTCAATGTATGGGACCCACATACAAGGGGAAGATGAGAAGTAACTCCATAGTTGTCCTCTGACCTCCATTATTACTAATATATTTGTGAAAAATCAATAAACAAGATATTTTGGAGGTGGTAAATTAAAAGCACACCTAATATTTCTAACCTAATAAGTGATTCTATGGTATTTATATGCTTTTCTTTTTTTTCTTTTTGGGGGGGCACAACCCACAATGTCACCCTTGTCAGACAGCTGTTCAACCAGACAACCAGAGCCATACCCCATCTTTGTGATTCTTTTTTTTTCCATTTTCTTTTTGAGACTGGGTTTCTCTGTGTATCCCTGGCTGTGGTCCTGGAACCCAGAGATCTGCCTGCCTCTGCCTCCCGAGTGCTGGGATTAAAGGCAGGAGTCACCTCTGCCAGGCTGCGATTCACTTTTCATATTAATCATAGACTTGTGATGGCAACATGTAAAGGCAGATTAAACTCGTCATCTCAAACTCTTCCACTTCAAGCCTCCTGTTAGGATAGAATGCTATTCACGACTGGACAAAAACAGTGAACGCATGTGCCCTGAAGGTGCATGTAGAGGCCAGAGGGGAACTTGCGCATCTTCCCGCATCATTGCCCACCTGATTTCTGAAACAAGGTCTTTCACTGAACTTGAAGCTAGTGGGTTCATAGGCTTCGAAGCTCCAAGCTCTCTATTCCCCAGCCTTGGGAATACAGGAAGTCAGAGCCAATTAGGCTTATAGGAGGTGCTGGAGATTTGAACTCAGGCCTTTCTGCTTTTATAGCAAATGCTCTTCCCCATCACACCAAGCCAACTTGACACGAATGATTAACCGTTCCAGTTTCAGCTGGTTTCTAATCAAATGCATATTATATTAACAGTTAAAGCCTTTAAGAAAGACCACAGGAACTGTGAAATATAATTTCTTATTTATTCCACAGATCTAACAATCATTTCAAAACATAATGTTTTTAAGACAGGGTTTCTCTGAATAGCTTTGGTTCAAATCATAAATTTAACATTGTACCTGACATTGAACGGCAGAAACCTAAAGCTGTACTAATAATTCTTAAAAGCCAATGAGGTAAGTAACTGCACTCCAGTGCTTACTAGAGCTCGCAAAATTAACAACCTAGTCATAATCGGACTTGAAAACTCTTGGCTAAAATAAAAATACCAAGTTAGCATATTTAAATATATGATGCTTACAGTGAAAGAGTAACACGTGTACACATGTTTACAGAGAAAGTACCACTGACAACCCAGTAAGTACTAAAAAGGTAGTCAGACCAAGACCTAAAGCACTTCAAAAGAGAAACAATTGAAACATCTCAAAAAATATGGAATCTCCATCCCATGGTATGATAAAACAAGACTCCACAATTTGAGTTTTCCCTATTTAATGAAAGAAGCATCATTTATATATAGGAAAATATCAGTATGTATGTGTGTATATATGTATGTGGGTGTGTGTAGCTAGCTAGCTACCGGCTGGTTCTCACTATGCATATAGCCCTAACTGGCCTGAAATTTGCTCCGTAGGCCAGACTGGCTTCCAGTATTCCAACTGACAGAAATGCCCTTGCCTCTGCTTCCTCTGTGCTGAAACTAAAGGTGTTTATAGCCATGCCAGCAGGAAAGTATTATTATCATGAACTACAGCTAGAAAACCAATTGAAAATCATAATCTACTATATTGAATTAGAATTTACTATTATGTCTTCCTCCTTCTCTAGTCCACAATAGGTTCAGGTGATTTAAAACTTTAGTACTTCCAACTTACTGAGTCAAGAACAGGCATCATAAATCGAAGAAAGTGAAATGTGCCACCAAATTAGACAAAAACAATTCATTCAAATAAGACTGAAAAAAATTTAAATAAGGGACTCCTTTTGAAAGTGGTGAATTTGATGGCGGGCAATGACACCTGGGGGTTTTAAGATATTAAAGACAGGCTTCTAAAGCAGCAGTGGAGATTAGTTCTCAATACTCAAGGAAATGGGAGACACATCTACACAACAGCAAAGCATGGGAACTGTCACCTGTTAGTTTTATTTGGGTTATAATCGTAAGAATCCTTAATTGCATTCATCATTCTCTTTGAGTTGATTCTCCAAAGTTTGAGGGAGTGATCCATACCACAGGACATTATTTTTTCACCCAAAAGATCATAATCCTAGAAATAAAACAGAACAATGCAAATAAGTAAGTTGCAGTCTCAAAGGCTATTTGTCCAGCCTTCACCTGGCGCACAACACAGTGAACAACTGCATTTCAGACCACAGCCCTAACTGCAGCCCGGGCTTCACCTCCGCACATCACAAGCCACACTGGGATCTCCCACTGAAGTCTTAATTACTTTGTCGTCGCCACCAAGAGTGCAGAATGAAGGCAAAAAAATAAGTTAGGTGAAGTTGCGTTCATCAATTCAACTCTATTTAAATACCTTCCTTGATTTTAAGGGAAATCAACTGTTGACACAATCAGCCTGACAGAAGGAGCTGAAGCTCTACTGCTTTCCTCGTCTCGCGGCAACAGGAAACTAACGTGGCATTTGCTCATAAACTACACAGGTCCTTCCTTCCACAGTTCAAATTATACTTTTTTTTTTACTACTTCAAATTCCATTTACTGAATCCCAGCACAGAGACGTGGAAGTGGACGTGAAGTCCCAATCCTGGCTGAGGACTGCCCTGACAGAAAGTTCTTCAGGGGCGTGGTACCAGGTTATTTACCACACTCCAGGGCACGCCCCATGCCCATGAGTAATCAGCTCACACAATCTGGACTGCGTGGGGAGAAGAGGGAGAGAGGGAATGATCTAGGAGTTGTTATTTCATGATACATCCTTGTTCATATTGACCCCTCTCCCCCAACAAGGTGGCGGCACACGCCTTTAGTCCCAGCCCTTGGGAGGCAGAAGCAGGTGGGTCTGGTCTACAGATTTGAGTTCCAGGTTATCAAGGGCTATGGAAAGACCCTGTTTCCAAAGAGAGAGAAGGGAGGANGTAGAGAGAGGGATGGAGGGAGAGAGAAGGATGGAGAGAGAGAGGGATGGAGGGAGAGAGGGATGGAGAGAGAGAGACAGACAGACAGAAAGAAAAGAAAAGAAAGAAGAGTAAAGAATTCTATCCAAGGGCTGGAGAGATGGCTCAGTAGATAAGAGGACAGGCTGCTCTCCCTAGAGGTCCTGAGTTAATTCCCAGCAACCACATAGTGAGTGGCTCACAACCATCTGTAATGAGATCTGGTGCCCTCTTCTGGCACACAGGCATACAAGCAGACAGAACACTGTATACATAATAAATAAATAAATCTTATATCAATTTAGATATTCTATAGTGACTCAAACTTGAACACTATTTTACCATAACATGGTGTTTACTGATTCCACAAATTTATGTACCACTAATTCTCAGTAACTGTCAACAAGTGACCCTAAGAGTCTATGGCTCTGTTAGAATTCCTTTTTAAAAAGACTCCTGATTCTTAAAGGTTCATTTATCTTTATGTTTACTGGTGTTTTGCAAGTATGTCTGCGTTCGGCATGTGTGCAGTGCCTGTGGAGGACAGAAAAGGATACCAGATCCCCTGGAACCAGAGTTACAGATGGTCAAGCCCCTCTAAGTCAGACTTCTTTAAAGATACTTCTAGAAAAATCCAGGTTGACAAGGTAGCATTAAGTAGTCACGATCCTCAGAGGTAGTTAAGCCTGACTTTGTGTGTTCTGTCTGCATGTCTGCCTATACGCCAAAAGAGGGTGCCAGATCTCATTACAGATGGTTGTGAGTCACCATGTGATTGTCAGGAATTGAACTCATGACTTCTGGAAGAGCAGCCAGTGCTCTTAAACCCTTAGCCATCACTCCAGTACAATTGATTCATCATTAAGTAGTTAAATTAGGAAAGAAAATTTCCAGAGAAACAAAGTTAAAAAAAAATCAATTAAGTTACTGTGCAAAATCTACAATAATGTTAAAAACTTGAATAATAAAGCTGACAGATTACAATATATCAGTATAAAGACAGTACACGTTTGTCTTTAAGCAATCAGGGCAGTAAGGTGTGTCTGCTGCAGAAGGGACCTGTTGCCAAGCCTAAAGACCAGAGTTTGGTCCCTGGAACCACACGATAGAAACAGAGAAGAGACTCCAGCACCCTGTCTTCTCACCTCTACATGGGGAAGCATTTTGGATGGCTTTGTACATTGTGGCTTACTACATCCACTTTGTACTAGCTGCTCTTGTATCAGGTTGACACGCAAACTAGTTATCTGAAAGGAAGGAACCTTAATTGAGAAAATGCATCCATAAAAGTCAGGCTGTAAGGCATTTTCTTAATTAGTTATTGATGGGGAGGCGGTGAGGCAGCACATTTTGGGTGGTTCTACCCCTGCACTGCTGGTCCTGGCTGAGCAAGCGAGGGGAAACAAGTCAGTAAGCAGCATCTCTCCATGGCTTCTTCATCAGCTTCTGTCTTCAGGATCCTGCCCTGCTTGAGTCCCATCTTGACTGCCTTCAGTGATGAACAGCAATATGGAAGTGTAAGCCAAATGAATCCTTTCCTATCCAACTTCCTCTTTGGTCATGGTGTTTTCAGGGCAGCAAGAGAAACCCTAACACACACACACACACACACACACTAAAGAAACATTAAAAAAAAAAAGCTAGGTGTGGGAGACACAGCCTTTACTCTCATCACTCAGGAAGCAGAAGCAGGCTATCTGGGAGTCAGATGCCAATCTGGTCTACACAGGAAGTTCTAGGTCAGATGGTATTATAGTGAAACCTTGCTCGCAAAACACAAAGCAACATTTCTTTAGAAAAAAAAAAACCCACAAGACTTCCTAAAAGTGAATCACTTATTTTACCTTCACACACACAAAAAATCTCTTATGAATAGTTAAACTTTTGTTCTTTAATAACAGGAACAACAAGAAAAAATTAACTTGGTGACTTTAGATTAAACGGAAAAGGTTGGGTCTCGTGGAGCATGTCTGTAATCCCACACCCAGGAGGCTGAGACAGAAGGCTGGAGATTGCAACAGCAGCCTGAGTTACGGTAAAACCCATCTCCAAAACCAACACCAAACTGACAAAAACGTCCACAATGATCATGGTACTGTATAAAACCCGAGTCATTCTGATAAAACTGAACAGACAGTGGCTCAGCCTGCTCTACTCTTTTATGTGCAGTGTCAATGTCTTTATGTTAAACCACTGAAATGACTGCCCGGCAGGCTGCATAAAGCAAGCACAGCTGTGCATCTGCGGAGGAAAAGGTTCTGCGGGAGGTATTCACACCACATAGCCCAGCTTCAACTTACAGCACTCAGAACTTCGTCTCTGTGTCCTTCCACACCTCCGAATATTGCCACAAGTGTGTCCGTTTGGATATTCCATAATCGTAAAGCATGATCTATTATAACACAGAAAGTTAAGATAAAAGTTTATCACTCACTACTGCAAGCTTTTAGTATGGCCTTAATATGTAAGTTATGAAAATTTAGATTAGACATAATAAAGACATATAACAACTTAAAATATACCACACGTAGAATGAACTAGAGATACGGTGATGTTAAGTAAATTAAGACGGCCTCAAAAACAAACAAATGGAAATTACAGCAGACACCGAGGATGTGCTCAGAGCATACCCAGTATGCCGAGAGGCAAAAATCTTCCTCCCCTTAACCTATCATCTCAGCACTGAGAGGGATGTGAAGCAAGAGGACTGACTGCCTTGAGCTTAAAGGCAACCTGGGCTGGCTGCCTGGCATCCACCCATCCATCCGTACGTCCATCCATCCANCCATCCATCCATCCATCCATCCGCCTGCCTGCCTGCCTGTCTGTCTACCTACCTACCTAGAGACCCTATCTCAGACAAATAGTGGTGGCATACGCCTTCAATCCCAGCATTCCAGAGGCAGGGAAAGGTAGTTCGAGGCCAGCCTGGTCTACAGAGTATAAATTCCAGGACAGCTAGAGCAACACAGAGAAACCTATCTTGAAAAACCAAAAACCAACCAAACAAACAAAAAAACCAAAACACATTTTGAAAATCCTAACATGGTGATATGTCATTCAATACTGATAAATCAAGGTAACTCCTTCAGGTGAGGATAAGGTTCTAGAACTATCACAATATAGTAAGTGAGGTTTGTTCTGTAAGTCTTGGCTTATGAGATGCTAATATAGGCTATTTTTTCTAATAAAACCTTTTTTTCTTTCAATTTTAATTATTTTTCCCTTACAACACAACCTGTCTCTTTAAAACAATTATTCCACAACAATCTGAACTAAGGAAACATTTGTTTCTGTAAGCTTACCTTTACTTACTGACAGGAGAAGATTTGGGTCTCGTGGGTGAAATTTCAGCTCATTGATAGCATTTCCATGGCCAACATAGTGCTATAATAAATTGAAAACATTTTGTTTCATATCTCAAAAACCAATAAATTCTCTTTCATAAACCTTAAGAGAAACAAAAGTAGTAGACTCAAAGCCCAAGGTTCAACAGTGGATGCCCGAAAATGTGAGCCTATTTCCACTTTAAGGTCAGAGAGTTGGAACTTACCTCTAGTTCCTTCAAGGTTAATGTGCTTCTACCTCAAACAAGGTCTTGCCTGTGTAGTTCAGAGAGTTCTGCTCTCTTAAGGTTATTGTCAACAGATATAGCTAATAGCCAGACTTTGTACTCCAGGAATAGAGAAGTAGATTCTTCCTACCTCAAACAAGAGTCTTAAGGATCCAACTAAGTTCCAGTTCTATTATGGAGATAACTTAGGATTCCACCCAGGGAGTGGTTTGCCTACAGAATGTTTTGGTCTAGGACGTGAGAATGACTTGTTTTGTTCTAGCAACAGAATGTTTAACTGTAGATGTAGCCCATCACCTTCAATTGGAATGTTTCTTTCCTATGTATCACGCTAATGCAGTTTGTCTTATTCCTACCTTTTGGAGTCAGGGCTATTTTAAGCAGTTGGAAATTAAACACGGCTTAAATGCAGGCAAATTTCAGTATTCATTAGAACTCCCTCCCAATACTATTCTGTTTCTCTGTTTTATGGTTTTCATTCACATCTTCATATTCTTTACTGTATTTCCAAATCCCCACACTGCTACCCTGAAGAGAGGTATTTTTGTTGAGGCTGATCCTCGACATTCAACGTCCAGCAAAGCTGCCCTCTGCCTCCCAAACAGAAAGTGTCACCTAAGTTCTTCTCACCCCTGGACACACTAAAATCACCCAAAAACTTTACAGAAAGGAAAATGGGACCAATTGGTCACCACTTAGCTAGCAGCATTGTTTAAGATGGCCTCCAGGATACCAACAAGCCCCAGGTGAGAAACAGCAGCATCCACAGTGTGCCTCATCAGCTTCATGTCTTTACCAGCCTTGTCCCTGGAAGGGTGCCCTGGAGCCCACAACTCTTAGGTCCCTTGAAAAAAGTGGTTACTTGGTGTGGGAGGTCTTTCTTTTTATGTGTTGCTTTTATTGGTTAATGAATAAAGAACTGCTTTGAGCCTATGGGAGGGAAGAACAGAACTAGGCGGGAAAAGTTAGGCTGTATGCTGGGAGAACGAAGGGTGGAGTCAAAGAGAAGCCATGGAGCCGCTGCAGGAGACAGAAGCTAGGAACTTTACCTGATAAGCCACAGCCACGTGGTGATACACAGATTAACAGAAATGGGTTAAATTAAGATGTAAGGGTTAGCCAATAAGAAGCTAGAGCAAATGGGCCAAGCAGTGATTTAATTAGTACAGTTTCTGTGTGGTTATTTTGGGGCTGAGCAGTAGGGAATGAAACAAGTGGCTCCCTCCAACAGTTACTTTTCAGTCAAAGACACCTAAAGCAATCACAAGAAAACCCACAGAACCAACTAACTTGGGCTCATAGGAGCTCAGAGTATCTCAAACAACAACCAGGAGCCTGCAAGGGAATGGTGTAGGCCCTCTGAATAGATGACAGTTGTGTAGCTTGGTCTTCTTGTGAGTCCTAACAGTGGAAGCAAGGCTGTCTCCTTTGCCGGATTTCAAGACCCTACTCCTCATCTGGATTGCCCTGCCCAGCCTTCACACAAGGGGGTGGGGTGTTTAGTTTTTTGGGGGGTTTTTGTTGTTGGTGGTGGTGGTTTTGGTTTTTTTGAGACAGGGTTTGTCTGTAGCTTTGGTGCCTGTCCTGGAACTAGCTCTCGTAGACCAGGCTGGCCTCAAATTCAGAAGATCCCTAGTGCTGGGATTAAAGGCGTGTGCCACTACTGCCAAGCTGAGGTGCTTAATCCTACTGTAACTTGATGTCATGTTTTGTTGGTACCCATGGGAGAACAGAAATGGAGGAGGAGTGAACTGGGGTGGGGTAGGGTGGGAACAGGACTGGGAGAAGAGGGAGGGGAAACTTCAGTTGGGATGTAAAATAAATTAGTTTAAAAAAAGACATTCAAAGCAAGGGAAGAGGAATTAAATAAAACAAAAGAAAATACTGAGTATGAACACTTTCCTATGTATTCCTTAATTTATATCATCTAATTGTCACAGCGGCTTCGAAGGACTGCTCTAAAGAAAGAAATGGAATTAGCAAGATGGCTTAGTGTCAAGGTGGGGCTGGCACGCCGGAAATGAAAGCATCTGGAAGATGGGAATTGACAACTCTGACTGTCCACGTCCACAGGCTCATATACACCTGCATCACACACACAAAGTGAATAAACACAGTAAGAGAGAAAATAACAAATCAAATGAGGTATTCACTGTAACCTATGAGTATTCAAAAGCAACAAATCTACAGTCTGACCAGAAGACATACCTTTATACACTGCATGGTTATGGGGTTAATTATCCTTATTATGCCTCTAGAGCCAGCAACAGCGAGCAGAGGGTGGCTGGTGTTGCTATCGTACGTCCACGCACAAGTATAAAAGTTTTCATCTGCCTAAGAAATGCCAGAGTTAAGAAATATAATTTATTTTGAAAAATAAACATGTTAACGTTTACAATGACAGGAACCTTTCAAACTGCTAAAGCTTTGGATATTTAAGTGTTCATTTTTTGTCACACAAAATTTGCACAGTGATAGCCAGGTGTCCCAGAACTCAAGAAACAGAAACTGGATGATTTTCTCAAACTAAAGGCCACCTAAGGCTACTCAGCACAGTCCTACGCTCAAAAATAAATGAGCAATAACTTCAGTGGAGGCACTTTTAGGTCTAAAATCCAAATGAGCGCCTTCCTTGTGCGTCATGCTAACACCCTTCTCTTTGGCTGCCTGCAGAGCAACACCCACTGGAGCACCACCGAAACAGCAAGCGGCAGGTGGCAGGACTGTCCACCAGTGAACCTTTACCTACATACAAAGCCAAGGTGAGCCTGAAGCCTTCACGTTACCAACCGTGTCCTGATGCCGCTGGGAACCTAAATGGTTTTTTCCAGCGTCCTGACAAGGCAGCTGTTCACCCACTTCCATGCCATTACAGATTCAACGTCACCTTCCTTCGCTTTCTGTGCTTTTGCAAAAGGATCTGGGAGAAATATCTCACCATTCGGCTTTTTAAAATTCCTTTAAGATTTGGCTTTTAAGTTAAGATCTTCCTTTTCTTCGTAGCTCACGCTCCAATCATTTCCTAAATGGCACACACTTACTTTTTCTATCTCGGCGTTGTTGAGCAAATACTTAGAATGACTGCCAGCTAAGTGGTGTGGGACAATGGTCGATACTCTCTCAATTATATTTTAATAAAACGCTGATTGGTCAGTAGCCAGGCAGGTAGTAGAGGTGGGACAACCAGGCAGGAAGTAGAGGCAGGTTGACAAGAACAGAAGAATTCTGGGAAGAGGAAAGCTTGGTCCGTAGGCGTTACCCAGCCACAGAAGGAGCAAGATGTGACTGCCTCACTGAATAAGGTACTGAGCCACGTGGCTAACACAGATAAGAATAACTGCCTAATATAATAAGAAGTCTGAGCTACCAGGTCAATCAGTTTATAATTAATGTAGACCTTTGTGTGATTTCTTGGGACTAAACGGCTGGGGGACCAGGTGGGACAGAAAACCTCAGACAACAGCTAAGTATTACAACTGTACTGAAATTGTAACTCTAGGCTTAGCTGGTCCCTGCTAACCATTTCTACCATGGATTTCTAAGGCTCAACTCCACCCATCTTGTACCCACAATCCCATCTACCTCGTGACAAACTGAAGATCGGGTGAACGGGATTTGAGGATTGATCCCCTTGGGTAACAATGACAATACTCCTAGCTAAAGATGGGACAGTACCTTTAGGGAACTTTAGGTTTTAGAGTACTTATCAAAACAAATGTCTTAAACCAGAGCTACAAAGACAGTAAGAAAAGGATACATCAGCGTCTACATAGGACTGCAATAACCGGATTTCCCCTTGCGAATGGCATTCATATAAGGTCACCTAGAGAAACAAAGACATGTGTGTCATCTCAGATAAACATTCTCTGGCTCTTAAACATTCTAGTTGCAATTACAACTTAATGACATTACAGAAACTGCTTGAAGCGGCTCTGTAAGCTTACCTAACAGCCAGGTAAGAGTAGTTGCTATTAACAATATTTAAATATACATTTCATCCATATAAACACAACTTTTTCAAAGTTAGCAAAGTTGAAAATTTTAAAATAATTATGGTTTATCCTCCTTTAATTAGCTTTGTAACAAAACATCTTTAGTACCATAAAACAATGATTAAAGAACACCACATAACATATACATGTACCAAAACACCACCTGATGTCCCATAAACATGTACAATTTTTAATGATTAAGTAATAATTAACCCTTTTAAAATTATTACTTAAATCCACTGGATTTATGCTTTCCTTATAGAACAATTAATCACAACTTTTTAAAAAAAAATTACAGGCTTCTGGGGAATGGAGAGCCGGCTTAGTGACATGGCATTTGCTCTTCCACAGGGGTCTGTTCCCAGCACCCACATGGCTGCTAGCAACCCTCTGCACCTCCAGTTCCAGAGGCTCTGATGCCCTCTGGCCTCCACGAGCGCTGCATGCGCATGGTGCACAGACTGACATGCAGGCAGCCTACTAACACAGAGACTTTAAAAGTATAGATTTCTTTCATATTTGAATGATAAATAGCAGCCAATTCTTTCAGATATTCAAAATATTTCTTAAACGAAACTATAAAGCCTGCTTCATAACAAATGTCAATAAAAATGTTTTGTAGTTTTAAACCTGACTATTTCTCAAAAGCTTCACTCTTACATAAAAGAATTATACTGGTGAGCCATTCAGAATTTATTCTAAAATCATTCCATTTCAACACTGTAATTGTAACCAATAGCCAACCCGTCCCCTGGACACTTACTCTGTTGCTTCCCACAGTCGCGAACACCAGAGGATCCCCTTCCTTACTGTGCCAGTTAAACTGAACTCCAAACAATGGCTGGTTATGATCCTCCTACAAAACCAGGAAACAGAACTGTGACAGATTTCTGAAGACACTAGCAAACTGACGCTAACCTTCCCTTCTTTTCCTTCCCCAAATTCAGCCCCCTCATTGGGCTGTATATTCGACAGCTTGGGGAGGAGCACTATTTGAAAGGATTAGGAGCTGTGGCTTTGCTGGAGGCAATGTGACACTGGAGGGGGTGGGCCATGAAGGTCCAAAAGCTCAAGCCAGGCCCAGTGTCCTCTTGCCCCTCCCTGCGGATCCAGATGTAGAACTCTGAGCAACCTCTCCAGCACTATGTCTGCCTGCACACCACCATGCTTCCAGTCATTACCATAATGGACTGAACCTCTGAAACTGTAAGCCAGTCCCCAGGAAATGTCTTTTTAACAAGGCGTCACTGTCATGGTGTCTCTTCACAGCAAAACACTGACCGAGCCACATCATGCACACACTGCTTCCGACATTAAAATTAAGACACCACGCAAGCGCCCGCATCTTAAGCTATGCGAATGTTTTCTAACAAAGATTTACACCACACGCTAGGAAGCAGATATCTATCCTGGGAACACTGAAGTCTTCTTGTTCTCTCAAAGCCAACCATCTTTCTGAACTGCAATAAATTGAGAACATTTGGTAGATACATTTTAAGCTCTTGAGCCCAGAGGAGAGTTATTTCTCTCATAACAAACTAACAAATGGCTTTGGATTTTATTAGAATTGACCTTTTCCTTGAAGTGGGGCACATCACACTCCATCGCAGTCACTACTTTATTAGTCCTATACATACAAATTTAAGTTATCGTGAGCAATCTTTAAATAACCTTGCTTTTGTACCAGGTAGTGTGGCACACACCTTTATCCCCAGCACTTGGGAGGCAGAGGCAGGTGAATCTCTGTGTTGGAGGTCAGCCTGATTCGTCTACAGTTTCAGGACAGCCAGGACTACACAGAGAAACCCTGCCTCAAAAACCAATGACATAAAAAAAAAAACTCCACTTGGATTTGGATCATAGGAAAGTATCATCCCTTGAAGACTATTTGAAAGTAAGGACTTAGGGAGGGAATGAACTATGAGAAACACAACAGGAGAGCAATCTGTACGATTCTGTTTTAGTGCTTGTATTAAAACCAGGCCTAAACTGAAAGCACACTAGAGGGCCATCGACTTTTGTTCTCCAAGTTGCATTTCAGACTTAGGGCTTTACTGCAATCTCTGTGCCCGACACTGACTTCCAAGGTCACATG
>LOEQ01005363.1:78526-100673 GCA_001685075.1 Bramus lutescens
AGTTTCTTTATTAACCAATGAAAGTAACACATAGACAGATGACCCTCCTACATCAGTACAGGATGGTGCAATAGGAAATAATACCTGGTGGGTAGGGTGGCACACACCTTTAACCCCAGCACTGGGGAGGCAGAAGCAAGAGCGACCTCTATGAGTCAAAGATCATACAGTGGTCTGTACAGTGATTTCCAGGCTACATAGGGAGACTCTGTCTCAAAGAAAAGAAAAGAAAGGGTACCCAGAGCTTAGATCCAAGGCAAGAGCCAAAGGTGCAATGGACCAGAGCAGCCTGGTTGAAGGCTTGACAGATGCTGATCCAGAGAGTTCCCTGGTATCCCTGACAACCATGAACAAGGTGAAGGATGTCTGAGAAATCAGGGCTTTGGTGGCATAGGGAATTTTGAGCTTTTACAATCTACCTGCTAATTTCATGTACTTACGCATTGTAGTCTACCAATCAAGCTCGTTAACATTTTTAAAACATTTATGTATTTGTGGATGTGTCTTTGTGTGTGATTATGTGCCCATGTGTAGGGGGCACACGTGTGTGAAGGCGCATAAGGCCCTGCCCGAGTGCAGAAGCCGGAAGAGGACACTGGATTTAGTCTTCTCTCACTCTCTGCCTATTTCTTGGAATCAAGATTTCTCCTTGATCCAGGGACTCACATTTTATGGGTGCTACTGGAAGCCAGTGAGCCTCCATATGTCTTACTTACAGCCAAAACAACAATGCATATAAAATAAAAATAAATAAATTATATTTGAAAAAGAATCAGAGACAGCCCCTGTTCCTGTTGCTAGGGGTTCCATAAGAGGACCAAGCTACACAATTGTAACATATATGCAGAGGGCATAGGTCAGCCTCATGCAGACTCACTGGTTGTTGGTTCAGTCTGCGAGCTCCTATGAGCCCAGGTTAGTTGATTGTGAGGGCCTCCCTACACTCTCTTTAATATTGTTTAATATATATTTTTAAAGGGTATTGGGGATTGAACCTGGGTCCTTACATACACAAGCCAAGTGCTTTACCCCCAAGGTGTATCCCCAGCTCTCTTTTTTGCTTTTTATTTGGAGACAAGAGTTTTACTAACTTATGTGGACTGGGCTTGAACTCACTCTGTAGCCCAGACAGACCTTGAATTTGGGAACCTGAAATCCCAGCCTCTTAAACCGCTGAGATTAAAGGGCTGCTGTACCAGCCCAACCTAATATTTCCTCTGTTTCAAGTGGCATAGCAAGAAGTCAGCTGGACTAGCCTTCACATGCTATTATCAAGGATGGAGAGGGGACAATATGAGCAGGCAGAGTCACAGCTGTTATTCTCCCCAATCCACTGATCGTGCTCCAGGCTTTCACCGTCCTCCTTCATAAAAACGCTTATTAAGTCGATTTTCTAAATTCCTTAGAGAAATTTTGTCAAGGGACTTGAGCAGGGAGTGTCCCTTCAGCCTGAATTAGAGGACTCTGGAGTTTTGTTGCTCACTGTTTGAGAAACAATTCCGGCATGTTAATGGTTCCTGCTAATTAGGGCACAATGGGGCAGGCCTTATAGAAGACTGAAAATTATGTAAAGCTTACGTAGATCAGTGGGAAATGTTAGGTGTACGTGGGGACACTTACTTCAGCGCTCTCTACCCACCAAAGGCAACCACAGGGTAAAATCAATATCTTAGTTAAGAGATCTTAAGAGATGAGCGAGCTGGGCTTTCCCAGATCACTAGAGAAGCCCCAAGCAAAAAGAAGATGGAGAAACATTGTGGGTGACACCGAGACTCTCACCTCATTGGGCATTCCCCAAGAGAAAGAGGCCCCGCTTACATGCTGAGGCCTGTGGGTGAGCCCTTGCTGCCCTCAGNAACAGAGAGCCCAGCCTTTTCTGACTAAGATGGAGAAGGCCCCAATGACTAAGAGATGGGACAGGTGACATGGTGGAGCAGCGATGGGTGCCAGCATGGATGTTGTGGCAGTCCAACCACGGATTTAGGAGAGGAGCCAAAAGCCCCTGAGAAAGAACTGGGGGAGAGTGTCTGAGATCTAGAGTGTTAGGATGGCTTAGAAACTTTTTTGAGCATTAAATGCCAAAGCAAGGAGAGGCGGGTACCTCTCTTTTCCAGGTTTTCTTCCTTTACCAGCCTCCGTCTTCACCTCTGTATCGCACCTGTATGTAAAGCCTAAATGCATAACTCCAATGAGAACTGCATGTGGCAATGCTTAATGAAATTTAAAGCTACAAGGATGATAAAGAAAGTAACAGAGAATCGCATTTTTGAGGCTTCCTCACGTAGACACTGGTTTAAGCAATACTTTACATGTATCCATCTCATTTAATCTCCTTAACAATTTGTGATATTTTGTTATTCTCATAAGGAGAAAAATTTGATCTTAGGGAAATAAGGTTAAATGACTCATTCAAGGACATGTAGTATTAGAATTTTCTCTAACTTCACAACAACTGATTCTCCAACTCTTTGAACACTAGCAGTGCCTCCAAGAAGTCACTTACCTCTGACATTAATTGCCAAGAATTAGTATCAGACTCCAGGTTTACAGCTCAGATGCCAGTCACAATGTCAGATCACGCCATTCTCCTCCAGAGGTATGTGGAGTATGGGAGTAAAAGATGTATCGATTTATAGTATGCACTATGAGGGTTTGATATATGTACCCACTGACAGATCCATCCACCACATTTTTGTATGGTAAGGACACTTATGATCTACTCTTCCAGGAACGTTCAGACATATAACACTTCTTATTAACCATGGTCACCATGCTGTCCAATAGAGCTTAGCGACCTGGCCTCCCTGTCTAATCGAAACTGGATTCATCATCCAGTGTCTCTATATTCCTCTTCCTTCACCTCTAGACCCTGGCCTCCATTCTGCTTCTTGTTCCACTTCAGTTTGCACACAGAGAGACCTTTGAGTATTTGTCCTTCTATCTCTGGCTTGCTTTACTTAGCAAGTTACCCTGCAAGTTTCTGTGAAGGGTCACAAACGGTGAGATTTATTTCTAGGAGCTTGTGCATCACATTTTCTCTATCTAATCATCTGTTGACAGACAATTGGTTCCATAGCTTGGCTACCTATCACAAAGGTGAAACAAATGCAAACATTTTGTTGGCACACTGATTTCAGGTTCTTTGATGATGTATATAACCAGTCCTGAGATTTCCGGATCATATAATTGTCCTATTTTTAATTTTTGAGGTGCTTCTGTACTGCTTCTCATACTGCCTTTGTCAATTCACCCACTGCCCAGCAGAGTGTGGGGGCTTCCTTTTCCCACTGCCCAACAATGTATGGGGGCTTCCTTTTCTACAGTCCTCACCTATACTATTTTTTTTTGCCTCCTCAATAATTCTATTCTAACAGGTGTGAGGTAATATTTCACTCTGATTTTCTTTAATTTTTTAAGGTTTCTTTATTTTTATTTTATGGGCATGAGTGTTTGCCTCTATATATGTGTATGTGTGCACTGTATGCAGGCCTTGTGCCCACAGAGCCAGACGAGGAAATTGGAGTTATAGACAGGTGCCATGGCAGTGCTGGATGCTGAACCCGGGTTCTCTGCAAGGTCGGCGTGTACACTTAACCACCGAGCCATCGCTCTATTCATTGGTATGGTTTTAGCTTGCATTTCTCTGGTGATTCGCGATCTTGAGAATTTTTTATGTACCTGTTGGCCATTTATCTTCTTTGTAAAAATGCTCAGGTAATTTGATGATTTAGATATGAATTTTCTTTCAAAAAGATTCACAGTGCAACGCTATGTCATGGTCTCTGCTACAATGCTCAGAGGTGGCACTTTGGGGCAGTGTGGGATCTGGAGGGGTCTGTTTGCACATATGAGTTAGTCCACTGATGGAATCACTGGTGGCATTATTGAGAGATGGCAGACACTTTTAGAAATGGGGCCGACTCAGAGGAAATGGGTCACTGAAGGTATAACTCCTGGTCTTATCCTGTTCAGGCCGCCTTTCCTTTGTTCCTCTCTGTTTGGGGACTTGATAATTTGCTAGAATGTTTCACAGAATTTAGGAAGGTTCATTATTTACATTTCAGAGTCTGTTTTAAAGGCTACAAGTGAGCAACCAGGTGGGAAGCACAGATAACAAAGTTCAGAGGGTCTGACGCATAAGGACTCTCTGTCCATGGAGTGCTTGCTGGTAAACGTGCCAGCTGAGAAGCTCCCCAAACCCCATTGTTCTGGGGTTTTCATGAAGTTTTAATTAAGTAGATATGATCACTAAGTTATTTTGCCATTGGTGGTTGAGGTCAGTCTCCAGCCTCTCTGTCCCAGAGTTTAGGGACAGGGCTGAAGGTTTTATACTTCAAATCAAGGCTTTCTACCTCCTAGTCGCCAACCTGAAGTCTGCCTAAGGACTCCTGACCACCAGCCATGTCATTAATACACAGAGATACTTAGGATCCCAGCAGTTCCTATCATTTTAGGAGCTGTGTGCCTGGAACCAAAAATGCATAAATCCTTGTTATATATAAAAGCTGGGGGCTGAAGAGATAGCTTAGTGGTTGAGAGCACTGGCTGTATTTCCAGGGACTTGAATTCAATTTTCAGAACCCACGTGGCAGCTCACACCTGCCTGGAACTTCAGTTCCAGGGTTTCTGACACCCTCACATAGACATACACGTAGGCAAAAGACCAATGCACATAAAATAAAAACAAATTATATATTGAAAAATAAAAATAAAAATAAAGGCTACCTCCATGGGTGGGTAGTATTTACCTTTTACCGGTGCTGTGGAAACGAACTTAAAATCTGAGTGCATTCATATAAATGACAGAGTAGAGATTTATGCTTCAACTTGCTTTGAACACTTAAGACAGATGAGACACGTGCATGTTCACCAGGTGCATTTGTTGTCCATGCTGTGAATAAAGAGGGGGCTGGCGGGGAGGCTTTGTAGCTTTTGGCCCTGTGGTCTTCACTAGGAGTTTCTATTTCCTCCCTCTCTTTTCCCATTACACGGACTTGTCTCATGGTGGCACCATTGTGACAGGCTAGTCACACGGCTCCACCGTTACCTCCATAAAGCCTTCTCTCAAGCAAGCTCTGCAAACACTCTTAAGCCCTGAGTCATCTCTCTAGCCCAACAGGTTTCTTGATTAAAAAAAAAAAAAAACTTCTGTCCTTGTGATGAGATTGTATCATCATCCTGCATCTGTAGGTTCCTGCTGTGGTGTTGCAGTCCCGAGCAGCTGCTTCTTGGCCGCCTGCGATGGATCTGAACACCAGCCCAGCAGGATTCTGAGTGCTTGGCTTGTGTGCGTGCTTCTGAGCTTCCTTTCACAGCCTGGGTTTCTACTTGGTATAGCCAAGTGATTGGAGCTAAGATTAGGTCACCCTGTAAGGTCAAAGACGATGCTGAGGTCTGAAAGTTAATAGTAAAATTGAGGTGCGTCCTCAAAGTGACTTCCCATTTTCTTAGTATTGTTGAGGGTCCAAAATTGCAAAAGATATGTAGGTTCTAAATGTCCTCAAGGGTCTAGCATTTCCCTTACGAGGAGCGCTGCAGGCATAGGAGCATATGGATGACAAAGTTCAAAATTAATAAAGAAGCCGCTTTGGCTCATAGCAGAGCAGGAAATCCAAACAGATACAGGGAGGAAGAAGGCAGAGTCGGGGAGATGCCAGTAGCTGCCAGGGAAACAAGATGTGAAGTAACAAAGCTGTGAACCTCGTGGTAAAACATAGAATAATAGAAATGGGTTAATTGAAGTTGTAAGAGCTAGATAATAATAAATCTGAGTTAATAGGCCAAACAGTTTGTAATTAATATTAAGCCTCAGAGTGGTTATTCAGGAACTTGTGGGCAGGAGAGAAACCTCCAGTTATAGGGTTCTTTCTCTCCCTGGACTAGTCCCACAGGATTAGGTGAAGGTCCCTGAAACATGTATTTCTGAGGTTATTTGTTTTATTTTTTGTGTTTTAATTTTATATGTTTGAATGTTTTGCCTAAATGCATATCTGTGTACCAACCACATGCTTGGCTAATGCATATTGCGGTCCAGAAAGGGCATCAGATTCTTTGGAACTTGAGCTATAGATGGTTGTGAGCTGCCATGTGCATGCTGGGAATTGAACCCAGAACCTCTGGAAGAGCATTAGCCATCTCTCTAACCCCTTAAGTTATTTGTTTTATTTGTTATTCTATCTCAGTAGATTAAGGTCTCTCTTCTAAGAGAGAGAGAGAGAGAGAGAGAGAGAGAGAGAGAGAGAAGGTGTGGTATGAATAAACAAACAGTAACACTATATTGCAACACAGGAAGTGAGAAGTAGAAAAGTAACCAGAAAAATTGTATTTTAATGTACCTGTAGCATATTCCTTTTTTTCTGGTGAGAGCAAAGGTCTAGTAAGTGTAACTGTGGACCAAGATCTACTTCAATGTAACTAAAACTAAGCCAGCTCCATTAAACATAGTATCTGTCAGTGGGTTAGCAATGTCTGGCTATGTGCTGCCTGCTAATCATGGGTAAGGATATCGGGGGCAAGAGAAGGACGCGCAAAAACAAAAAGAGAGTCTTCATGCAGAGGGTGGTTGTAATCATCTGATCGGAGAGTCAGAGAGTTCCGCGGAATTCTGACACAAAGGAGGAGCAGCTCTCACCAGAATTAACCAGTCAACAATTCATAGGTTGTTACAGACTGAAAATCAGGGTAACCGACCAATGAGAGTCAGAAAGAACAAACAGCAGATTGGGCAATGTGTGCAGTTCGCCTGCTGCTTGTGGGCCTGCGGATCATTTTATGTGCTGAGCGCTGAGGAAGTAAAACAGTGGGAAGGAAGGGCAAACCGTAAGGGGGGTGGGGGCTGAGACTTCCTAGAGAAGGAAGGGAGTGGGACCTCAGGCGCAGAGAAGGGCAGAGAGTGCTTTAACTATTGGTTTTTCAAGCAAAGACTTAGCGCTGAAGGGGAGCAGGAGGTAAGGTTCAGAGCTTTCAAAGTACATACTGCACAGGCAGAGTTCATGTCCCAGCACCCAGATCTGGCAGCTCAGCCTGGAACTTCAGTTGTAGAGGGCATTCAATGCCTCTGCCCTCCATGGACACCTGCTGTCTTGCGCACGAACACAGAGAGGCACACTCACACTCACAATCAAAAATAAAATAAGTAAATAAAAAAGGAGAGAAAGAGCAAAAAAATACAAAACAACTTGCTCCTGTAGGGGTTGTATGGTGGGTGTGTTTACCAGAGACTACTATTCAGACACAGGTTCAAGCAGAAAGAAAGTCTTTATTAGCTTGACCGCAACTGCACTTCAGGATCCCAGATAGCCCGGAGCCTTTCTCAGGGTAAGCATTTAAGGACAAAAAAAAAATAAAATAAAATAAAATAAAATAAAATAAAAAATAAAAAAATGCATTCTAGCTTGACATACTTCAGTTAACAATAACACTTAGCCAGAAGTGAAACTACAGAAGTCAAAAAGCACTGACTTCTCTTGCAAAGGACCCAGTTTCAGTTCCCAACACCCACGAGACCGCTAACAAACATCTGTAACTCTAGTTCCAGGGAATCTGATAACCGCCCCATCCCCGCCCCCATCTCCTTGGGCACCAGGCACACACATGATAATACACATATACAAATACACACAGAATAAAAAATTTAAAATGTCCATAAAACATTTAAGGAACGAAGTCCGTTTGTGTATTTTATTCCATGTTTATGTGCGTGCGTGCGTGCGTGCATAAACGGCAGGACTTCTGCGCCCCACGCTATGTGTGTGAAAGTCCGAGAACAGCTCTTAGGAGCTGGCTTCGCCCTTTCTCCCGTCCTCAGGCTCCATTATGAGCTGCAGCTTCGTATCCAACAGTACCTCTCCACAGCCTGCCCATCCAGCCCTTCCCACAGCTCATGAGTGCTTGTATTCTGAATTTGCTGTGTCTGAATGCTCCTGCCTCCTGGTTTGAACAGATGCTTTCATCTGCAGCTCCACAGCGTTCTTCTGTTCTTTTACCTCAGAAACCCCTCATGGCTTTAAGGCTCATTCCCCTCGGCAAGACTGGCAAACCCTAGCCAAAGAGCTCTCTCCCTTCCTCCTTACATCGCTCTCAAGCGCAGAGTTCAAAATTCTCTTTGATGTCATACTGAATAACCGTTCAGCTTAATAGTAGAGGTTGTGAGACTTGGCCAGTACTCTACTAATAGTGGAAGTAGAATCTAAGTGTCTTCATATATATGCAGAGACCATGGTGAAAAGCCATGGGTCTGTATGGTAACCTAAGTGCAACAAAGAAAACATTCTGGGTGTCTTAAACCTCGCCTCCTTCTAACGACCCCTTACTGTCTTTTCTTTACCAGCGATACTGTATTAAAATTTCATTGTTGTTTTCTGTTGTGATAGGGTCTCAATATGTAGCTGGCTGGTCACTCTGCAAACCAGACTGACTTCCAACTCAGAGAGATTTGCCCTCCTGCCAGTGCTGGGATTAAAGGCATGCATCCATCTAGCATGTTTAATTCCATTCAATCTTGTACTTTGTTCAATGTTTTTTTTTTATGCTTTTGGTTTTCCTTTTTGGCTTTTCTCTGTAGCTTTGGAGCCTATCCTGGAACTAGCTCTTGTAGACCAGGCTGCCTCTGCCTCCCAAGTGGTGGGATTAAAGGTGTGCGCCACCACTGCCAGGTGTACTTTGGTTAATGTTTATATATCAAATAGTCCAGATTAAATTATAGGCAGATCAGGATAATTATTAGTGTTGGGTCCATTATCAGGTGACAAGCCCGTATTTGGGGGTATTCAAGGCTTCAAAGAAAGGGTTAAATAGAATTCAGATCTTTGTGAAGCCCAAGAGGAGGATTTTGTGAATCTATTTGATAATGCTACAACGTCGCATTTGAGCTCGGGGTGGACAGGCCTAAACTACCCTACACAATCTCAGAATTTCTGACTGTGTGGCTGGGCACACTCACTCTGAGTCAAATGTTTACAGGCCCATATCCTGCCGGAGGAAGAGGGAGATCAGGCTGACTCCACACTAGGGCCGGCGGCAGATATTCTGAGGCCTCAAGGACTTGCTGCTGCAGGAGGGGGAAAGGAAGGGTGGGGCTTCCCCCATTACAATAACTCTCCACAGATTTCTGGGAAGCCTGCAACTACGTGAATTTTAGGGAAAAGCCTCTTAGCAACGACCAAAACAAAAGAGAGGGAAACCTGAGGCAGCAGGAGATGAGCTTCAGCAGGAACGAGAAAGAAACAAGAAAGAGGAAGTGGAGACAACAAAGGAGGAGAGGAGGAAATGGGCCCATCGGGGTAGGTGTTGTCCGTGTGGCCGCAGACAAATATTTTAAGGCTGGCGCTGCAGGAAGAGAAGAGTGGAATGAACGTTTTTTAAAGAAACAATCCAAGAATAGACTTAGTCTTGTGTTCTCCTGAGACTGTGTTTTCCTATTTTGCTTCCGTAAACACAACCGCTCTGTATTCAACCGTGTGCTAGGGACGTGGAAGGGGCTGGCTGAGTTCCTGATCTCAGAGTCTGGTCAGTGCAGCAGAAACTGACGTACACACGGATGGAACAGGAAGGCTGATGAAATGATTCAGTTGGTAGAGGTCAGGGAGGGGGGTGGGGGAGTCATGATTCTTAAATTAGTGGGAGAGTTCAAGGGGTATTTACAGTGTTAATTATAGATAATTTCTAAGTGCTTTCCATGGGCTGTGCCATTTGAGCCTCGCGAAAGTGTGGGTACCATTTTATTACGCTTATTCTTCAGATAGAAAAACGGAGGCTTAGGACGGAAGTAAGTTATCCAAGAGCATACGTATGTGGAGAAATGCATGTTACATCACGAGAAAACCTGCGCTGGGGCTGGGGATATAGCTCAGTGGATAGCATGATCACCTAGCAGGCACAAAACCCTGCTTTTGATCCTTTGCACTGCAGAACGGATAACTGCGGGCAGGGGGTGAGGTTGGTGTCAGTCGTCGGCCCTAGGACAGTCTTCCTAATTCCTTCCGCCTCTCAGCCGCTGCTGCTTTTGCATACTAAGTGCACCTTGTTGGAGGTGGTGCTCTCAGGAAGAGTAGAAATTGGAATCCCATCTTTGGAGGCCCCTCCCCTGTGCCCCTCGAAACCTTGAGTCAAGGTAGCCCGCCAAACCTTGACCCAGGAAAGGTCAAGACCACTCCCACAGGCTATTTAAACTGCTCTCCCCCCAAAATAAACACGTGGTTGTCCCTCTTCCTCTCCAGTGGTCTTGTTGGCCGTTTCCCGTTTCCCCTTGAGGCCACCTGGGAGTGCAGGTGTCTAATTAAACCTGGATATCTTTTAATTTGGTCTGATTTGTTTGATTGCGGTTATTTTGCATCGGCGGTGTGGCACGGTTAGGAAATATTCCTAACAATAATCGTCAAGAAGGTTTTGCAGGGGTGGAAAGGGGTGGGGTCTCAGGTAAATGGAAGCTGGTGTCGCTCTAAGCACCCCCCTCCCCTCCTCCCAACCTGCTAAGAGCCAAGTAAAGATTTCAAAGTCTACACTTTCTCTCTGACTTGAATTGTGGATGATTATTGCTGCAGAATATGGGTTAGTGGAGGATAAAACTAGACGCAGAAGGACTGGGCTGAGGTCACGCCATGCAGCAGAGAGCTTCCGGAAAGGTTACCCTTCTTATGCCAGCTCCTTCCTCCTGATAAATGCCTTTAGCACCCAAGGGTCTTTCTCCGCAGCTATCCTTGCAACAAGAACTCCCTCAGCCAACCCTACTTTCTTAACCTGTGTTGGTCTTCAAGGTCCACCGGAAATTTTGAACCATGAGGTCTAACATTGTCACAACCAAGTCACCCTTGATGTAGGCCCTTCAGAGAAAGGTCCAGGAAACCCCGTTTCTGCTAAAGCCTGTGGAACTGCGTGAAGGCTGCCTGCCCACAGTGAGTACACCTTCCTTCTATGTTCGTTCAGTTCAGTCTTACTTTCCTTCCTGAGGTGACAGTTTCCACCAATACACCTCTCATGTGTGCCACAGTGCCACAATTTTGGGAGAGAAATAGTGAAAACACAAATCAAACTAGTCTGGTAGGTTTGGGGAGAAAAGCATGTAGACTTAGGAGTATTTGCTGTAGGGGAGAGTTTGGAACAGTTTCCTGGCTTGAGGAGATGGGGTCCTTGTTGCTACTGTCCTGAAGACAGGGCATATGAGAAAGAAGGGGCCTACGAGGAAACACTGGACTTGAAGTACCCAGACGAATTCCCATGGAGACAGCTGTTCAGTAACTTAGAGAGCGGGAACTGGAACTCAGGGAGAAAAGCCTGAGCTGGAGGTTACTAAATGGGAGCTTCTGGAATTTGCATAGCATTAATGCTTCCTCAGAAAGACTCACAGGATGTCTGAAGAGAAGAACCCAGGAATGGAATTCTAGAGAATACCAATGTCAGAGAGGGCAGTGATGAGGAAAACTCTCAAGATGAGAAGGAATGATTGATTTCGAGAGGGAGAAGCAGGGCTGGGAAAGGTGCTGAATGAAGGGGGGGCGTTGGAGGAGGGCGTGTCTAGATCAGCTCAGCAGCCCTCCCTCCAGCCTCTTCATCTGCAGCTACCCATCCATTAGCACTGACCCGGTCACCCACACCCAGGGAATTTCTATCAACTTCCTCCCCTGCTTTTTGCTTTGATCCCCTGGGCCTTCCTGCAACTGCCTGGCTTCTTTGGCTCAGTGACTCAACTGGGCTATCTGATGGCCGTTGAGTGTTCTAAGTTCCCAACAGTAAAAGCAGCACAAATCAAAGCAGCCTACGGTTCTTTTACACAATCCACCTGCATTATTAGTGCCCCTGAGTAAGGAGGTAAAGCCTTTCGGTTCACAGAGGCTACGGGGAGGGCGGCAGGCACCAGCCTTGCTGGTGGCATTTTGCGTACAGATAACTTATGTGCAGAGTAATCCGAGAAGCCATATCAAACCAGTGCGTATCCGTTGTTTGTTTTGGAACATACATCAAAGGAAGAGACTAAGGGAGAAAAGTAGTAAGTAGTGTAAGTCGGGTCCCATGGTTTATAACAGTTTGAAACTGGACAAGATCCAAAGCCTCTGCCTCAAAGCTGTGATTAAACAACCACACAGCAACGAACACAGAACACCTTGTAACCCTCCAACATGATAACCATCCAAATGTGGAAATGCAATTGGGAAATAAAATGAGGCAAAAAAAAATTTGGATCTCACCAATTGATGGCAAGGGTGTGGAGAAACTGGAATTTGTATGCCTTCTTAGGAGGATAGAAGATGATAAAAATTACCTTGGGAAACAGTCTGGCAGTGTGCAGAATTATCATTTGGTCCAGCTAGACCACTCCTAGGCATAAACCAAGAGAAATGAAAACCACAGCTCCACGCCAAAAGTGATACACAAACATCCATAGCAACATTACTCACAACAAAAGGTACAGCGACAACCCAGACGTCCACCGACTCTTGAGGAAATGAAGACGTGCCATACTGCTTGGCCATGCTATCACATTCAAACATGGATGAACTTTGAAAACATTATTCTTAGTAAAAGGCAATCATGAAGAAAGACACACACACACACACACACACACACACACACACACCCATTAATATTAAGTTCCCAGAATGGGAAAAGTTATAGAGATGCAAAGTGTATTAGTGGTTGCTTATGGCTTGGTCATAGAAGTGGGGGTGGGACAACTGATTGGGAGTAACAGCTAAATGATCTTCGGTTTCTTTTTGAGACGATACACATGTTCTAACATTGATGGTGGTGATCGTTGCACAACTCTGTGGGGATATTGAAATGATTATAGAGTAGGTTTCAAGTGAGCGAAACTGAGCAGCAAGTGAATTATCCCAGCGTATTCCTAAACTTACACATTTAAAAAATCGTTGCATTGTACATTTTTAAAAATATTTAATTTATTTATTACATATACAATATTCTGTCTGTGTATATGCCTGCAGACCAGAAGAGGGCACCAGACCNCTTTGGAAGAGCAGGCAATGCTCTTAATCACTGAGCCATCTCTCCAGCCCTGCTTTGCACATTTGTACAATATTTTTATACTGATTTGGGGGGGGATGGATGTGGGCGTGTGCATGTGCTCATGCATGTGCATGAATGCACAGATGCATACATGCCATAGCATGCTTGTAGAGGTCAGATAACAACTTTTTAGAAGCCAGTTCTCTCAAGCCTCGAACCCAGGTCCTTAGCCTCAGCAGCAGGTACCTTTATCCACGGACCCATCTCACCTGTTCACCAATCTCTCATGCTACTGCTTGATGACCATTCAATTTTATTTTTCCATTTGTAAAGCAGGAAAATGAGTTCTCCCTCAGTTGGATGTTTCTAGGCACAGCATGTTCAGTGAGCTCGTTTTCTTGCAGGGTTGTTGAAGTATGAGGTTAAAACAAGATGGTGACAAGGTCCACTAACCTATGAAGAGAATTTGAAAGGGAAATCTTCCATAGGCGATAAGCTAGTCTGGGTCTCAGTTATGCAGTTGTGTGCCAGGAAGCAAACTCAGCGGAACCTCAGCCTTCAAAAGGAAGCCCTGTCCCTGTGCTCCAGTGTCTTGAAAATGTCTTTATAACTGTCTGTGTGGAAATTAAGAAAAGATTTCAGTATTCTGAAAAGGTACGCTGGTGATAAAGATAATTTGGAGGTTTGGGGTGGGGGAGGCTAACACAAAGGAGCAAAGGTGTGTGATGCCAAGTTACCATGGCAACATGTTCTGCGGCTCTGTTGCTCCCAGTCCTGGGCTTGCCCCCAGATGGGATGAGGAGCTTGGCAAACACCAGAACTAAGATTCTCTGCATGAAATTATTTTCTCCATATGCAGTCAAGAGAGGCAGTCACCCTTCCCCACAAATGATGCTCAAAGGGAGGAGCCTGAATTTTTACAAAGCGGCTTCCTGTCCTTTCTTAGCATGAGACCCGAGACCCCATGAGTCCCTCCAGTGCCTGGGATGGTGTGAGTCCTCAGTGGGCAGCTGTCAGGAACAAAGGACCAGAATTTATTCGGAACTCCCAGGTGAGAAGGGAACATCATGGCCTATCAGCAAGAAGAGGCTCCTAAATTATACTCAAGGGCTCTCAGAAAGGAGATTTAAATTCACACGCCACCCTTCACTGTCTGTTCCAAGCCACACAGCATGTTTACATCTGCAACTAGCCTTTATTAAATTTCTTCAGCCTGTGGCACATACTCTTCAAATACTGTGCTTATCCAGACAGGGCAGAGAGCTNNCATTCAACCTGCTGTTCTGCACAATTTCCAGATGTTGTGGGGACAGCGTGTGACAATGTCGTCTTAGTGGATGCTCTGTTCTCCACCCTTCCAAGATCTTGATGGAGAAGGGTGCCTGTCCTGGCCGGCATCTGGGTGCATCTTTTTTTTTCCTCATAAAGCACAGAGATGGGCCTTCCTGGAGCCAGGACAGCTGTTTTTGAAATCATTCTCATAGGACTGGAAAGTCTCATGAAAACCCAGGAGCCAGGCTCTCAGTGCTACCATGAGGCAGGTGTGTGGGGGTCTCATAGCTCAAGAGAGACTTCTGTCTGCTTCTCCTTTACTCCAACAGTCTTACATGTTTGGTGCAATCTCTGGGCCCCTGCTTTCCTGGAAGACATTTTCTCCTGGTAGCTCCTCCACTGCTGGATGCAACCCCCTAAGCCAAAGGGGGAAGAAGAGAGAGGCATCCTCAGCACCACAGATGCATGAGCTGCCTTGGCCTGCTAAAGGCCAACATGCTAGCTCTCCCAGGAGCTCTCCCTAGTTAACCCCTACTGTGGTTCTGGGAGGTGAATATTTTTCATTCCTGTTTTATCTTTGAGGCATTAGGTCTTAGGGAGATCATATCAGCAGTCCATGGCTGAGCTGTTATTCAATGCTGGTTCTGAGTATACACGTACAGCTAAAATAGCAAAAAGCAGCCATTAAGTTTTGCTATTGTCAAAACTTGGGGAGATCAAAGGACAAAAACACCGGTACAAGCAGAACCCTAATAACTCTGGGACCCTCGTAATGCTAATTTTAGACCTTAACTGTAATAGCATATGTGTTGTGGTTGGTGGCCACAGGAAAGGACTGGGCAGGAAATACCATGACCCAGATTCTGGCTAATGAGCGAGAGTAACAAATATCAGAGCTGGCTCTGCTTCTAACGCAGTCCTCTAAGGCCCGTCTCGTCCCTGAGAGCTTTTCTGAGAAGCCGTATGCTTTCTAGAACCAATCCTTTGCTCTGTGCTTCACTGTCTTCTGTCATAGCTTGGCTACAGCCTTTCCTTGGTTATAGTGGTGCTATTATGTTCCTTAGCAGGCTAAGCACCTTGAGCACTATAGCTTTGTATTCAGGACCTCGCACTGCCTAGCAAAGTCTCAAGTCAGTGTTTCTGCTCAATAATTGATGCTCTTTTCCTAGTCTTAGTTTCCCAGTTTTCTTCAGTACCTCATTTCCTTTACATCCGGTCTTGGCTGGGACTGGCATTCTTATTGGCTGCTTAGCATATAAGCCCCCTTCCCATACCTGGGGAAACTGCTATTTTTACAACACAGGATGAGAGAGTACATCTTCCACTTATGAAAACTGGAAGAAGCCAGCCACCTCCTGCAGTCATGGCGGTTGGAGCATAAGACCCAGTCTTACCGAAGAACCCAAATTTGAAGTAGAATGACTTAAAAACCTTGGAAAGCTTAGCGTTTGGGCTAGCGGTGGTACTGACATGCACTGCACAGTGAAGTGTATAGAGTGCTCTAACTGGCGTGTTTCTGTGGTGTCATCTTACCTGTGTTTCCTGGTCATTATTTAAGTATTCTGTCTATTCTGGGACCTTCAAGGTACCCACCAATGAACTCCTATTTGCTGGGGTCCAGCCTTGATGGGGTTTGCATGTTCCAGGGTAGGGGTGTGTAGATTAGAAATATTAGATAGGAGGAACAGAGATACAAAAGAAACACAGAGACGTTGGATGGAGCCGGGCGGGCAATCCAGTGAATGCTGGATACACCCACATTTATTTTCCATATCCTTATACGCCCCAACCCCAAAAGGGGGAGAAGAAGACAAAAGACGGCTTTAACATGACACAAAGGACAACCAGAACAGTTACCTGCTTCAATACTTTAAACATCAAGCCACTATATCCTGAGTTAAGCATTCTGTTGTTTTAGGCAGGACATATAGTGACTATACCTTAGACCAGGTGTCCTGTAGGCAGCCACTCCCTGGGTCAAACCTCCTGTCATAGCCTTGAAGGAGCAGGAATAGGCTTGAATTCTCTGACATTTGGTCAAGAGGAGCAGATCCACCTCTGTGGGCCAATTTTAATGTCCAAAGCACCAAGTAACCATACCCTAGGTCAGGATATCTTGTTTGCAGCGACTCCTTAAGTCAAACCTCTTGGCAATAATTTGAAAGAGCAAGAGTAGGTTTAAGCTCTCTGCCCTTCAGTCAAGGTCGAGCAGACCCACTTCTGTGGGGGCCCCCACACCTGTTTTGATTACATTAGCCAGAATTTGTTTCTGGGGTGTTTGTTTGTTTTAGTTTTTGTTTGTTTGGGTTTTTTTGCAGTTAAAATGCTTGGCTAATAAATTTGACAACCCCAAAATACTAAGTCTTAGATAATGGGGATCCAAAGGTCAACAATATCTAACTCTGATCCACATCCAAGACAGAGATATGGGATAACCACCTCCTTTGCTGTGCTTTTATCTTTTCATACTCCTTCTCAAAAAACTGTGGTAGGTGGGGCAGGCAATAAAACAAGGTTTGAAGATTGGCAAAGTAAAGCTTAATTAATCTAAACAACCTCTCTGAGTTCCCCATCCTAGTGGGGGAGGTCCCCGAATTGCCTAATTTCCTGATTTCCACCGTAAGGCATTTTTATAGCAAAATAATACTAAATGATTAATTTGTATTGGATTAATAAATTCATCCACAAATATTCACTAACCATCAATTATGTGTCTGTCATTTATCAGGACCTGTTGTGTTTTCTAGAAAGTATGATTATTGTGATGGTCAGTCCCAACTGTCAACTTGAATCATGTTGCTAGGCATGATAGAAGTAAGGGATCGCCCTGATTAGACTGAGGTGGGAATAGGCATGATGAGGGATCGCCTTGATTAGATAAATTGAGGTGGGAAGACTTACCCACTGTGAAAGTGGTTTTTTGGGGAAAGAGTTTGGAGAAGTAGGTGCTAAAAATCTGTAAGCAGAGATGAATAGGCAATTCTCCTGTGAGCTCAGAAGAAAGAGTGCTGTTAGAAATGTGGAATAAAAGATGTAGTACTAAGAGATGTCTCAGAGGTTAGGAACACTGGCTTCTCTCCTAGAGGACCTATGCTCTCACCTCTCTGTAACTCCAATTCTAGGGAATCCAAAGCCTCCTGGGCACCAGGTATGGAAACGGTGCACAATCATACACACAGGCAAAATCCCTACACACATAAAATTAAAAGGAGAAGGAAAAGGAGGAGAAATGTGGACAATCATGTTCGCACTTAGTGAAGTTTCAGATGAGACAAATCTCTGTATGGAATTAGAAACTTAATGGGAAGCCAACTTTAAAAATGACAGAGTGCTTTGGTAGGGGAAATTCCATGAAAGGAGAGCATTTGAGATGTGGCACTTTTTTTTTTTTGGATACTTTTAGGCAGGTTTACAGCAAGATTCAGGAGCAAAAAGTGCAGAAAAGTTTGAAAGATGTGTGCTTTCACTGAGGAGTCATATTACAGAGCTTAGTGCCTTTAAAGTTAACAAGAAAAGGAAGAGAAAGGGGAGAAGGAAAAACATTTTCCCTAGGAAAATAAGAAAAATATTTTGATGACATCCGAAGGATTGTCCAGATCCCCAGGCATCGCAAGTTTTAGGGTGCAAAGTTGTCAAATTGTGAACTCATTTGAAAGAGAGTTTTTTGGGGTAGATGGCTCTCACAGGGTCATGAAGGGAAATGCTTTATTGACTTCAGCTGCCCAGTGGGTCGAAAGCAGAATGCTGTGATCGTGGATATGCACCCTAAAAAAAGCCTGGAACATACCTGTAAGGATAGCACGCAAGAGGTGGGGGCAGGAGAGTTCAAAACCAACTTGTACTGCTTGAGTGTTTTTTTTTTTTTCTCACTACTATTTGCAGAAGAATGGCTGGTCCCATTTGGGGACGTTCTAAACCTAAAGGAGGTGAGACTTAGCTGGAGGAGGTTAGTCAGAAGGAGTAGGTCTTTGGAGGTATATTATCCCTGACCCTGCCTCTTCTCTATGTCCTGCCTCTCTTTCTACTTCCTGGCCACTGCTATGGGAATCGCTCTGCTCTACCATGCCCTACCCATACTTGCAGACTGATGATGAAAGTCATCAATATAAAAGCCAAGCTACAGTTTGCCTGTAGCCAAACTGATGGTCTGACTTGTTACTTGCGGCTGGTGTGTGTTGCCAGACACCTCTTAGCTCACACCTCCGTATGCTGAGCACCGCTTACTGAGAATACCCGTTGACCCTGCCTGAAGAGTATGCCAGAAGGCTGGTAATGCCAGAAGAGTAAATACCTTGAAAAACAGACCTGAGAAATGGACCGGCCTCATCTCCTGCTGGAAGTGACTCTGTGCTCTATTCTTCAATATCTTCCAAAAAATGACCAACGGGATTTAGCTTCAGGTACCCTTGGTGGTGACCTGCTTGATAGGAAAAAATACCCAATAGCCCTTCCCTCCTCTGCCTCGTGTCTCTTCCTGCCAACTGGGTNTTTTTTTTTTTTTCCTGGGATCACCTCCAAAATAAACCACTGACAATTAACTTCTGTTCCCATTGTTTGGTCCTGGGGATCCCAACTAAGATGCCAGGTGCACTTGGGGAAATTATTCAAATCAAGTCCTGCAGAATAAAGATGATATTACTTTTCTCCCAGAGACACATTCACGAGACAGCTCAGCCTAATTCCTGACATAAAACCGGTTCGGGGCTGGACGCTGGTATGTCTGGATCACTTCTGGTTTCAGAGTGCTCCCCACATACGGTTTCACTTCTTGTTTCTCAGAGAAGCTGTGTTGAGCCAGCTTCATCTCTAGTGCAGCCTCTTCTCGAGCGGCCACACCGCACTTCCTGTCTGGCTCCACACTAGATGCTGACTTTTATTTTCGTCCTGCTCACCCATTGTTACGTCTCTGAAATTGGCCAATCTCTCACACGTTTGAATCCAATCCATGACATTCTCACATGGATAACCTCCATATCCTTCCTTCTCTTGCTTGTCAAGCCTCCACTCAGGTTTATCTCTTCTGCAAGACTTTTCCATTCTTCCTCCCTTTTCTTTTCTGTCTATATCACACAAATACACACACCGAGGGCACGCAGGGAGGACACCTAACCCAGGTAGGTTTTTCTCTTCCACTGCATGTCACCAAGACCGTAATTATGTGTTCTCTTACTTTCCCCCTCCATGAAAATGAAGACATCTGTCTACAGCAGAAACTGTATCTTACTTCTGTCTTTCTGGTGCATATCTTAGCACCTGACTTTTAAAATTGTAAAATCTTTTTTTTGTTGTTGTTTTTTGTTTTTCGCCAGGTGGCGATGGCACACGCCTTTAATCCCAGCACTAAGGAGAGTAGAGGTAGATGGAGCTCTGTGAGTTTGAGGTCAGCCTCATCTACAGAGTGAGTTCTAGGACAGCCAGGGCTACACAGAGAAACCCTGTCTTGAAAAACAAACAAACAAAATGTAAAGTCATTTTTAAAAAGTAAACCAGTTTGAAAAACCCCGTTGAACCAGAAGAATTATCCCTATGTTTCAGCTGAGGAAGCAGGATCAGCATTAACTGACTCCATTCAGTTTAGTGTGATGATGAGGTGGTAGGTGAAGGACTCGAAACTGACCGTTTGACTTCAAAGCCTGGCATCTCTTCCACTGCATCGTGGCAGTGAGCACTTGGTGCTAGAGATGCCTGTCTCCCTCTCACATCCTCTTCTTAGAAGATAATATATCTACAACCCTAGGAAGAAGGTAGCTCTCTATCCCAAATGATGGAGTCTCTGGCCATGGTTGATGGCTGAGGAGCAAGCCAGGTCAGTACTTACTGAGAATTCAGAGTGATGATCAGCTGGCCACAGGCTCTGGTCCTCTAAGGTGATAGAGAATAGGGTCACCGATCCTGATATTCTGGGCTTTCTGTTTGGGGGGTCATGTGATTTGATAAGCTCTAAGAGTAGATAGATAGTAGTTACAATCACTAGCTCTTGTAGAGGACCTGGGCTAGATGTACCAGGCTTTTTCTTTTGGCTACCAACCAGCTCTCAAATCATGACACAGAGATTTATTATTAGTGTTGAATGCCTTATCGTATGCTTGTCTCACTAGCTCTTATAACTTAATTTTAGCTGTTTCTCTTCATCTATGTTCTTTCCTCCAGTATGTCCTTCTTTCCTGCTTCTCGAGTCTATCTGTCTGGCAGCTGTCTGACTTCTGTCCCTGGACGTGCCCCTCTCTTCCTTCCTTGTTCTCTTCTTTTCTCTCGAGTCTATATATCTCCTCCTATTTTTATTCTCTCTGCCCACCAGTCCTGCCTATCCCTCTTCTGCCCAGCTATTGGCCATTCAGCTCTTTATTAGACCAATCAGGTGCCTTAGGCAGGTAAGGTGAAACAAGAGCACACCTTTACATAATTAAACAAATGAAGGGCAAAAACAAAGATAACACATCATCACATAGGTACAGTAATATTCCACAACATAAACAAAGGTAACACACCTTTGCCCAGTTAAAATAATATTCCACAACACACAGAGGGGCTCCTGTGACCTCTGATGGGGAGTTTGGAAGCACACACATGACGCACACACATGAGTGCACGCAAACACACACAATAAAATAAATAAATCGTAAAAAATGAGGAAAGTGGATCTAAACGAAAAACACAGACAAGGTACCACAGTGAATGGGAAATAGAAAGAAAGGAGGGAGGAGATAGAGAGGGAGAGAAGAGGTGGGGAGTAGGGAGAGAGAGGCTTAGTTTTTGATAATTTCCATTAACTATTGACAAATGAATTCCATAAGAGCCCCGATTCTTAATGGAACATTTCCCTTTCAGCTAATTCACTCACTTTTCTGTCCCAGATCTATATAAAGCTGCGATTCTCACTCACGAGCATCTCCCTGAGTGTGGTTTCGTGGCCACAATACGTTTCCTCATATTCTACCTGCAATGAAGGTAACTGCCTACGAGTGTCACAGGCTGATTTCTTTGGAAGCAGGTACTGAGGGAAATGGGATCAGGTATATGTTGGGGATCAAAATGTGTGAATGAAGAAGGGAGGAAGTGGAGGGCAGAGAGGAGAAAGTCAAGCTTCACAGAGGGCCTGAGAGAGCCACTACTCAAGGAAAAGCTCTGGGGTATACACTGTCCTCCAGAGCATCTGACTGGATCTTTTACCTGCACCCCACTCAGCCACTGAACACAGACGCCTGGGGACTCACCAGTCTAGGGCGAACTGATTTCCTGCAGCTGGGACAAACAGAAGGCACTGAGAGCTGAAGGCTGTCTTTTGACCATACTCTATGTTTGGACAGGAAATCCTTCCGAGAGGAGCAATTCTGTTTGTCTCCTTGACTGTGGCACCACGTGACAGGGTGCCATGGTTTTTCCTTCTGAACATCTCATCCAGCCACCTAGCACATCTGCTGACAGTCACACACCAGCTTCATTGCCACACACTAAACAACAGTTCTACTTTTTAATTAAGACGTTGATCTGAGGTCATCCAGGAGGCCAGGAAGAGCATTATCTCCCTCTCCTTCTGTTCCAGTTCAGCCTCTTTCTTTGGTTTTTGGTTATTGGAGAAAGTATTTTCCTACACACCAAGTACGGTATGTTAGTAATAAATCAGTTTCTTCATTCCCTGGAACTGCTTCTTCTATGTTCTTTGTCAACTCCACTTCTCCACCAAGGCACTCAGTTTTAGGAGTGGAAACCAAGAGTCACGGAAAATATACTGCTCCTGAGTTTTACTTTTCCACAGGAAACAATATATGTCAGCCTTCTGCCAGAAAACATCGTAGATAAGAAATCCTGGTCACATTTTCATTAGTCAAGATTCTCCAGGCTTGTGTGTGCATGTGTGTGCGTGACAGAGAGAGAGAGAGAGAGAGAGAGAGAGAGAGAGAGAGAGAGAGAGAGA
>LOEQ01005363.1:100705-114418 GCA_001685075.1 Bramus lutescens
AGAGAGAGAAGCAGAGACAGAGACAAACAAGGAGAGGCAGGAAGAGGTTTTAAATTCTTCATTTTAAATTTCTTTCTTTAATTGTATTTTACGTGCATGGGTGTTTTGCCTGCATGTATATCTGTATACTGTATGCAGTGCCTGTCGCCAGAGGGCATCAGATCCCTCAAAACTAGAGTTACAGGTAGTTGTGAGTCACCAGGTGGGTACCAGAAATTGAGCTCAGGTTCCCTGAAAGAGCAGTCAGTGCTCTTAACCCCTGAGCCATCTCTCCAGAATCAACTTAAGCTGTATATTGACAAGGTTTGAGTCTGCAGGATAGCCTGCCAGCTGCAGACCCAGGAGAGAGTCAGGGTGGCGACCCAAGTCTGAAGGTCATCTGCTGTGATTTCTTTCCCGCTCAGGGGAAGCTAGAGTTTTGCTCTTTTCAGGCTTTCAACCGATTGGGGAAGACCCGCTACATTACGATTTTCTTTCACTCAGAGCCCGCAAATGTAAATGTTAATTGCCTCCAAAATGTTCTCAAAGGAACATCCACAATCATGTTCAAGCAAATATCCGGACCCTGTGACCCAGGAAAGCGGACATAAGTTAACCATTGTAATAGTATAAGTTGAATTTTTTTATAACCTTGGTTTATAGCAGAATTCTAAAGTAGTTGTGTGAATGCCAGTTGCTGGGAGACCCACTGCATTGAAAGCCTGCATGGTACTGAGGCCCACAGCAGATCAGCATCAACCCATTGTACCGAAGGCCTGCACCGTACTGAGCATCACAACGCACCAGCATCAAAGGAGATGAAAAAAATTGCAGAAAAGATGGAACCACCAGGCAGACAGAAACATTAGAATTAGAATTAGAATTAGAATTAGAATTAGAATTAGAAGGCTAGTTTGGCACATGCAGACTCTCGGCCTTAATGATTTCCTTCTGTTTCCTAGATGAAGAAAAGGGAAATCCAGAAGCCAAAGACCTTGTCCTTCTTTCAGATAGATTTGGTAGAGCAGAGCTGCAAATGCACACCTTTGGGGCTAGGGTGTTTCTCCTCTTAACTCCCTGGCATGGGTAACTGGGGCACCAGCTTCTGGGGGCGGAGTCCGTGACCCTTGCTGAAATTCTGAACTTCTAGGACCCCGAATTCACCGCATGAATGGTTTTACACTCAAGGATTCATTCCCCCGCCAGCATATCTTCCTTGCCCTGGGCTCTACTTCTTGAATAGGAGTGCTCAAGCTTGGTAAGAGTGGTGTTGAGTGGGTGACTATTTGAAACCTGCACCCGTTGCTTTAGCAACACTGAAGTCACGTTTCCGGCGGAAACAACATGCGGGAGGAGGATCCGGCTTTGGCGGACTGTTTCAGAGGGTTTGTTTGCCATCTAGTACCCCAGTGGAGGCAAGGAAGACTGGCTCCCTCTGTGGGAGTGGAAGATCACAGCTGTGGAGCGGAGGGAATGAGGCGGGAGGCTCTAAAAGCCTACTCTTAGTGACTTCTGTCAGCTAAAGATGTTCTAAAGCCATCCAAAACAGCTACATTTCAGATTCAAAGCTTAGTAAAGATTAACTAGGTAATTTTTTGGGGAAAGAGACAATAAATTGAGAAATCTCATCTTGTGTAGGCATAAAAAAGACATTTTTTTTGAGACTAGGTCTCACTTTGTAGACCAGGCTAGCCTTGAACTCAGAGATTCACCTGCCTCTACCTCCCAAGTTCTGATAAAGATATTCTAAAAGCAAAAATAAAATTCTTGTTGTAATTTAAAACCACTTTATAAAATTTCTTTTATACAGAGATCTGCATCATGACATCGAGTTATTTAAACAAATTCTGTGCCTCCGAGGGGGACACCTGTAGACTGGCAGACAGCTGTATTCTGCTTAAATACAACAGAATCACAGAGCCTGTCTGTGGTGTGAGCCGTGTCAGCTCCAGAATCATAGATACCCATTGCTATCACCGCTCCATCCCAGCTTCCTACAGTGTCTTCTCCCTGACCCACCCACAAGCACACTTCTCGCTGTGTTTGCAGGTCCTGATGGACCCGAGCTGACAGGGACCAGCTCAGCAGCCTCTCTTGGTTCCATCCCACCTCCCTGAAGCTTCCCCTGTGTGTGTCTGGAGTTGACCCAATAGCTCAGCATCAGGGTGCTCCTTGGTCACCCTCTATGGCCCCCTGGGTCACATGCGGTAAGAAATAGCCGCCCTTGCTCTTTCTTCTCTCTCGCCCCAGATTCTCTGGTCCAGGGGAGCCTTGCCTGTTTCAAGCAGAGATTTGCTCTGTATCGGGGAACTCTCTGCGAATCCAGCTGACTAATGGCTTTCTATCTTTATTATAAAACAACCTAGAAAAGTTGGTAGTTTGCTGAGAATCCCTCTGACTCATACCTCAGAGAAAAACCTGCAAGTCATCCTGTTTGGTTTTAAAAAGTCTTCTCCAGCTTCCAGGTCAGAGGAGCAGCCTCATCTTTTCTTGTTGATGTTTTCAAGACAGGGTTTCTCTGGAGCTTTGGAGCCTGTCCTGGAGCTTGCTCTGTTGACCAGGCTGGCCTTGAGCTCGCAGAGATCTGCCTGCCTCTGCATTCCAAGTGCTGGGATTAAAGGCAGGCTCTACCACTGCCTGGCTGTACCACTACCGGGGCTTCCTCGTTCTTAAAAGTCGCCCATCATGGCTTTGGACCAGGAGACTGGCAGACCTGCTTCTAGCATCATTCAGGAACAGGTGACGTTTGCCATGTCACCTCTGTCCGAGATTTGATCATCCCTGTAAAGAGAAGCTTATAACAACACTGTGTGTACAGATGCATGGGGGTCCACACACAGCACCCTTTGCCTCAGGGTTGTCTACAAATTAAATAAGGTCATCCATGTGACGATACTTTATCTACTCAAATGTAAGTTCCCTTTATTATCAGATTATAGCCCCCATGAGTCATCTCAAATGTCAGTCCTTGGTATAGCTGCCCTTAATCCTACCACGATTTCTCCCCCCCTTTCTTGTTTCCTGGCAAGATGACGGAGCTGGTCATATGCACACCCCCTATGCCACATTTCACACTTTGTTGGCTCCACCCTCCCTTCTCTGTTAGGTCTGTAAGTGCTCCCTCACTCACAAGGTCAGGAACCAATCAGGAAGTCTTCCAGTTGACAGCTGGGTGACTGACGGTGGCACATGACTGTTCAGTTTGGTTGCAGCCGTGTGCAAACCCCAAGGGATGCTAAACCAAGAGTCCAGAATTGTGTGTTCCAGATTCCCACTGCTGTTGATTATCTTAAAAAAATTTAGCCTTTGAAACCCACTCCTTCCCAAATATTCCCTTCCAGCTTCAGATCTTTTTTTTTTTCTTAAAAAAGAAATAGTCACTGAGTCCAACTTGTGCTGCTCGCACATGAACATGAGATCATCCCCTGGGCATGGGTGACCTTCCAGTGGTCACCCATGAAGAAAATTGACTCCAAAATTGACTCCCCTGCCCCAGCAGTTAGGCCATTAAAAAAATCTATTCCGGTCAGGGAGTGGGCGTGATCTGCCTTCAAAAACACCACATTAGAGAGCTGGTATCTTCTGACCTAGCCTTGGTAGATGACTAAGTTCTACCATTGCAGAATGAAGAGGAACATTAAGCCATGATTAGGGGCCAGGGACACCTTTAACCCCAGCGTTCAGGAGGCAGAGGCGGGTGGATCTCTGTGAGTTCAAGGCCAGCCTGCTCTACGTAGCACATTCCAAGATGGCACAGTGAGGCTGCCTCAAATCAACCCTCCCCGTGAAAAGGAGGGGAGGAGGAGTTTATCACACCTCTGGTGAACTTCGTATGCCCTCACAGTCTGAGGGACCACTTTTCTCATCGTTCTCTGTACCCTCTCACCCTACTGGATATGTTAGTCTAGTTTTCCTAACTGACCTTCAGCCTAATTCACCCTTGCATTTCCTTGCTCGGACAGAAGCCCTGCCTTGAACTTCAGACTGCCTGGCTTACTTCCGGACGCTGCTTTGTTGACACAACCCATTCTTCCAGAGGGTTGGGTCTATGCCCAGTGTAGCCCCACAGCAGAGGCAGCATGGGTAGCTACAGGTTTGCCTGGTCCCACCTTTCTGCTTCTTCCCTACAGGCTCTGTTGCTGAGGTCCCACCGTGCCTCATCCCTAAACCCATCCCATTCAAACAAGACATGGAAAAGCCTCATCTGGGGCTCACTTTCTCATGAAGGGGTCGTAGTAGGTGACTTCTAAAGTAGTTGGAAGGGAGTTCCAACACCAACATTTTTTGTTTCTAAGTAGGCCAATTGTAAACGAAGTCTACACCGGCTCAGAAAAACTGAGGCTTGGGAGAGAGTGAGTCAGACTGAGCAAAATGTCAAGCTAACTGTGAAGCCTGGCGATCCAACAGCAGCATTGTCACCGGGCAGACAGCGGGCTCATCTCTGGTGGGAGGCTGTGACTGGGAAGTCACTGGGCAGAAAGCAATGGCAGCCTCCTGCCAGAGATGAGCCTGCTCAGACAGCTGTGGGCAAGGTGCTCGCTGCTGCACCCAGCCCATTAGCCACACTCACACTCAGGGAATTAGTAATGCCATTTTGTCTTTCCAGAGGAACGCAGATTCTTTCATGACCTAAAGCTATTTAGCAAGGTGACTGTAATTCTACCTTTTCCTGTGGCTAATGTCTGTGCTTTCGGGTTCAGTACCATCTCATCAGTACAGTGCCCTTTTCCTTACATGGAGTGGTCCCTGAGCGCCTAGTCTTCCTCTCGGGGCTTCCTTAATTCCTTTCAGTCACTTCCCAGGGCTGTGCAAAACTAAGAACTCGGGTCCTTAGAGGGATACATTTGAGCCCCATGGTTATTTATCTGTTTTGGTTTTTGGAAATTTCATCAGGGCCTTGGATTTCCCAGCTGGAAATGAGATGGACATGCCTGACTGGCAGGGACTACCACCGAGGGTGGCGGGGTCTCATACACAGAAACTTCCCCCAAGTGGGAACCCCAAAAGTCTTCCTGCCTTCTGAAAAATTCCCCCTTCAGGACTTTTTTTTTTTTTTTGCTTATTTGACCTTTTCCTCTCATTCTTACATAAGCCCACAAGCCCTCTCAGGTCTCCACAACCTTCCTGCTCCAATTCCGGGCCTACAGCATACTGAGGCAGCAGTAGCACTTCCTGGAGCCAGTATTCTTTTTCCTCCTCTCTGTCTTTTCCATTTTATTTATTTATGCATTTACTTACTTACTTGGTGTGTGGGCACGTGCATGCCTCTGTGCTCGTGTGGAGGTCAGAGGACGGCTTATGGGAGCCAGTTCTCTTTTCCTGCCATGTGGGTCTCAGTGGTCAAATTCAGGCCAGTACACTTGGCAGCAAACACATTTACTTAACCGCTGAGCCATCTCTTTTTAATCCCATGCCCCCCTCTCTGCACACATGTATATGTGAAGGTGCATTTGTACATGCGTGTACATATGTGGAGGCTAGATGGGAGTCTCTGGTATTGTTCCTTAGGCGCTTTCTGCTGCTGTTTTTAAACTTTTCTTTTTATTTTATGTGCATTGCTGTTTTGCCTCCATGCATGTCTCTGTGAGAGTGTTGCATCCTTTGGAACTGGTGTTAGAGACAGCTGTGAGCTCCTATGTAGGCACTGGGAATTGAACTTGGGTCCTCTAGGAAGAGCAGCCAGTGTTCTTAACTGCTGAGCCACCTCTCCAGCCTCCCCCCCTTTTCTTGTTTATGCTTTATTTTGTTTGAGACAAGGAAAGTCACCATTTAAGTCTGGCTGGACAGTAAACCCCAGGAATCCACCTGTCTCCACCTCCCCAGTGATGGATTACAAGTGTATGCAGCCTTGTCTGTCTTTTTAAAAACGTAGGCTCTAGGTACGAATTGAGGCAAGCATTTTACCGACAACATTTCCTTTTCTCATGGTCAGAAGATGGAGTCACGGCTGAAGGTGTGGAGAGCTCTTCTGTCTGTCCATCACAGTGAACCTTTGAGTTCTGCTGCCACGGGTCAGGAGACCCTGAGAGGTAGTGAGGAAGGGTGTGGGGGACATAGTAAGGTGACATCAAGCTACTGACCTGGGAATTAGCTGTGTGGCTCAATTCTGGCTGGCTGCGGGTTAGCATTCCTGGTTCCATCTTCAAGAGGATTCAGGAACCATAGGCCCTTACAGATCATTTAACTCTACCTGTTACTACACAGACAGAGAAACCAAGGAGGCTCCTTGGAAAGGCCGGTACTGTCACCAAAGGCAGAACTCTAAATTCTAGGTCCTCATTTCTTTGCATTTCCCTATGATAAAATAATCATTCATATCCAGCACATGAGGCCAGGTGTAGAGGTGATCTCTTGTTATCCCACCACTTGGGAGGTAGAATTAGGAGGATCAGGAAATCAGAGCCAGCCTTGGCCACATATTAAGTTCAAGGCCAGCCTCTGCTATAAGAGATTGTGTCTCAAAACAAAAGCAAACAAACAAACAAACCCCAGCACAAAACAAAACACCCAAAATAACAACAAATATTCAACACATTGTGGGCACTTACTAAATCTGATTGTTGATACTAACGTGGAGATACGGGCGAAAGGCTCTCTGCATAGACGGTAGTCATACCTCTATTTGATATCAGGTTCTGAAGGTACCAGATGGTCAGGGTATGAACACTATGCTTGGCTGTGGGTTCTATTTTGTTGGCAGTGCTGAGTCATCCCAGATTTCAGATGAGAGGACTGACGTGGTTCATTTAAAGAGAAATTGAAATTCAGAGGATTGAAAGATTTTGGGTTAGATGCCTGAAGATTTAGGAGTTTTCAGAGTAATCTTGGCAACAGATGAGAGATGGTAGGAACACAAAGGATTGTGTGTATGCACCAGAAATACATTTCTTTAAAAAATGTATATGACGGGTGAGAGTGGTCACGTATGGGGGGGGCAACATTGGAAACTGATCTTGGAAAAGAGGAAAACTTTTGGAAATTGATTCTCTCCTTCCATTATGGGCTCTGGGATCAGACTCAAGTTACCAGGCTGTGCGATAAGAGTTTTTACCTGCTGAGTCTTCTTGACTTGCCACACAACCTCTCCATTGCCACAGCAATTGGATTGGCAATCTACTCAAGATCACAGATGTACTGAGTCCTTGATATTTATAAGTAGAAGACAAAGAGGAATTGAGCAGAGCAGCAGACTGGGCCTTGGGACAGACCAAGTACAACTTCGTAAGACCCGGGACTCCTGCCTTGGATCCCAGAGGAATCAAGTAGGCTTCACTTAGGATATAACATACATTCGATGGTCACTGTCCTGGGAGGAACCGTGCTGCTAAGAGCAACTGAAAGTCTCTAGCAGACACTGAGGTTTTGACTAAACAAAACATAAACTAAACTAAACACAGCAAAGTGCAGCAATATCAGTCATGACACACAGGAAGATTATCTTATTAGAAGTACCACTTATTGGGTTGGAGATTTACCACCATGCATGTCTACCCCAAACAATAGTCTGTGTTGAACACATTATTTTACTATTGATTTCCCGGGTTACTTTAAGTCAATTCATTTAACCATTTTAGCTTCATCTGCAAAATAACTGGGCATAGCTCGCACGATTTCTAAAGGCCCCATCAGTTCTAAAATAAGTACAGAGGTAATATGTAATTACGTATTGTGTTATGGCAGTAAGCCGCACCCCTACTATTTCTGAAGAAGCCTTAAAAGGTCGCATGATAATTAAGGACTCTTGCCTCACATCTGACTTCCATCTATGACTACATTGTGTGAGCATTTATCCAGTGGACTGTACAGTCCTGGACCATCTGGGAAGATGCTCAGAGTTGACAAACAGAAAGCTGGAATGAGAACTGAGACACACTGTGCCCTTGCCCTTTTCGGTCTCCAGAACAGACAGATCTCTTTACTTTGACTGTCTCGTTTGTTTAATTATCTTGTCAAGTTTTTTCTCGAGGCATGGTTTTTGGCTCTACAGTTTGGCAGTGAACCGAGACTAGATTAGAAAAGACGCTCATTACAAGTGAACCTTTCCAGCCAGGCCCCGGCTTACTCTCAATCTTCTTCCCTCTGCTTGCTTCTGTGCCTTCTAACACAGTCCAGCTGATCTTTTTTAAACTATTAAAATTTTTATCTTATTTTAAAATCTACTTGTGTCTGTATGCGTGTGTGCATGTGTGTGTGCACATTGTGTGTTTGTGTATGTGCATGTGTGAGTGTGTGTGCACACTTGCATTCATGCGCATGTGTGTGTGTACGCGTGTGTGTTCTAGGGACTAAACTCAGGTCATCTGGCTTGTGTGTTTCTCACCTACTGAGCTGTCTCAGCAGTCCAAGCTTATGTGTTTTTCTTATGTTACTCTTTCCAGTGTGAACACTTCTCTCCTTGTCTCTGAATTCTTCCTTGACTCTTGTTCGCAAACTGTCCGTCTCAAATCTTCCTTGCCCTCAGGGTCAGTGGACAAGTATGTGCGGTCTTTCTCTTCTGATGGAGCAAACATCCCACTCCATTGAACTTCTAGGACTTGCTTTTTGTTAGTTTTTCAAGACAGAATTTCTCTGTGTTCTGGAACTCACTCTGTAGACCAGGCTGACCCTGAACTCGGAGATCCACCTGCCTCTGCCTGCCAAGTTCTGGGATTAAAGGCATGCCCCACCTCCACCCAGCTTTGTTTTGTTGTTGTTGGCTTTTTTGTTTGTGTTTGTTTATTTTTTTTTGACACAGGGTTTCTTAATGTAGCTCAGGATAGCCACAAGAACAATACATACTTCCTGAGTACTGTGATTACACGTATACCATGCCTGATTTGTCCAGAACATTTTTGTGTTTGTACTTTTCTTGGGCCATTTTACATTTCCGTAGCTAAATGTTTGAGCCTGGGGACTTCACAAAGGAAAGTAGTATATTGAGACCCTGGTTTGTAGAACTCAAGGTTGAGGCTTTGCTATGTGCTTGGCTTTAGTGAGCTCCTTTTAGTGGAGATTATACAATGGGTGTGGGTGTGTGTACAAGCAGGGTAAGTTGCACACTCAGAACGAACTCTACAGCAGTGAACCGAGTTCCATTCCACTCATGAGCAGAAAACCTTTGTAACTTAGCTACACACTGCAAGACCCCATCCTCTCTCTCTTCTGCCTCCAAGCCTCTAACCTGTGAACTTTTGGGGGACAAGCTGTATCTCAACCACAACCCACATCTTAGAAGATCCCTCCCAGAATGGCCCAGGCACCAACAGTTACTCTGCTCGAATTCAGATCCCTAGGGATTGTCAACAATATAATTTGGGGCAAGTTGAAAATAAGAAAACACTTGTCTTCATCTGTAAAACAGACCTGAGGGCAGTTTTTACCTCATCCAGCCCCTGTTACATTTCAATGAGACAGTAAAGCATCAAGCATTTAGAACAATGCCTTGCCTGTAAGTGAACGTTTAGTACACAAAGTGATCGCAACTCTTCTCCTTTAGTTCACGTGTGTAATTTCCTTTCCTGTGTTCCCTCCTAGACTTGGCAATTCTTTGGTCTATGTTTGTTAGGACATGTGAGTGCATGTGTATTGTATGTATGTGTATGCACTTGCATGTGCAGGTGCATGCACCCGTGTATGCTCATGTGAAGGCCAGAGGTAGACATTGGATATCTTCGTTTATTACTATCTATCTTACTTTTTGAGATAAGATCTCTCATGGAATCTGAAGTTTGTTGCTTTAGCTAGATTATATGACCGTAGAACCCTTGGAGTCTCCCTGTCTCCACCACCCCAACACTGGGTTTACAGTTGCGTCTAGCTATTTTTTTTAATATTTATTATTTTTTTGTTTATTTGTATTGTGGGATAACCCTTCTTTTTATTGTATGTTTTATTCCCATTGCTTAATAAAGAAGCTGATTTGGCCTATAGCAAGGCAGGATAAAGCCAGGTGGGAAGGCCAAATTGAAAATACAGGGAGATAGAAGGGCGGAGTCTAAGAGATGCGAGCCAGCCCCTGGAGTAACAAGAGGTACTAGACCACAGGTAAAGTCATGAGTCATGTGGAAATTCATAGATTAATAGAAATGGGTTAATTTACAAGTAGGAGCTAGCTGGCAATAAGACTGAGCAATAGGCCGAACAGTTAGTAATTAATATTAAGCTTTGGTGTAATTATTTTGGGACTGGGTGGCGGGGAAGCAAAAACGCCACCCCTGTTTACTCATGTATGTTTATTTTCCACGTGTGTGGGTGCCTTCGGAGTCCAGATGAGGGCAACAGATCCAACAGCACTAGAGATATAGGCAGTTGTGGACCACCTGGTGTGTGTGTATGTGCGTGTGTGTCCATTGAGGCCAGAACAGGGTGTTGAATCCGCTGCAGCTTGCGTCACAGGCAGTTGTGAGGTGCCTGATATGGGTGTTGGTAACTGAACTCTGGCCCTCTGGAAAAGCCAGCAAGTGCTCTTAACCACTGAACCATCTCCCCTGCCTCCACATGCAGCTTTTTCCATCCATGTGTTGAGTCTAAACTTGAGCCCTCACGTGTGTGCAGCAAGCCACTAAGCCATCTCCCAAGCTCCCCTGTAGTTTTTGAGACAGGAGGATTTGTATCTTGTCATTTTTGTATTTCCTTTTGGGTCCAGAACAAAATTTGATGTGTTTAGAAAAACTTAGGCCCACATTCTTTTCCTCCTTTTGGTTCTGCTTATTCACGAGGTGATTTCAGTCATAAAATTAATATTACATAAATTAAAACATCCCATTATCTCTAAGCGATAAGTCAGATAGTAGACCAAACTGTACAGTTGTGAACTTGAGCCCAGAGCTCACCGCAGTGCTTAGCTTTTAGACTGTGTTATCTTTGCTCCCCACAGCCAGGGATCAGCCTGGCTCTGGTAGGCAGGCACCCTGATGGCCAATGTCATCTTGAGCACAGTTCCCTCTGCAGGGAGCCTCACCAATGATCCATGAACAAACTGGTGAGCAAACATGAACTAGTGGAAAACATTTGGTATTGGGCTCCCAGGACAAGGTTCAGCTGTAGTCAGTTCTTTGGGTCAAATTCAAATCCCTCTCTGAAATATTTCCAAAGCCATTTCCTCCATCTTCACAGAGACTTCTTTGGTTTGTGTTCATGGATCTATGCCAAATTGCAGTTTACCCAACACTGTGATTCATTTATTTGTTTCCTATACGCCATTTGACTTTTCCCATATTTGGCCTTGGCTGAGGACTCCTAGCATATGGTGTACATGGCTAGGCAGTCAGATTTCTTAGTACTTTTCATTTTACTATAAAAAAAAATTAGATTGAAGGTCAGTTCTAATAATAAGCCAGAGACTAGTCATTTCTTTTCAGTGACTTTAATTTACTTCTCTTTGTTGATTTCCACTGCATTAATGTTAGGCAAAATTCAGGTCAAGTAATGTATCATTAATAGGACTTAGTTCATGAATAAGAGTCATACAAAGTAGCACAGGCCCAAAGAACTGGGCCTAGAGAAATGAGGACAGACAGGACCCAAAGCAATTAAAGTCCAAGATACTATCTTCTCTCTGCTCTCTGAAATAGCATCTTTCTCATGACTAACTCAAGACCCAGGTTTTCTGTGACTTCCCAGGATGATGTAACNCCACCCCCCACATGCATGACGTACACGCGCCCTTGTGCGCGCGCACACACACACACACATACATACATACACACACGCACACACACACATGCATGCACACACGTCTACTCATCCCAGACAGGGATCCCACAACAGAACAAAGTACAGATATCACCAAAGTTCAACCTGGTGAACCTGTGAGTTGTATAGTGACAGCTTACAAGATATGGGTGAGGGGTTACATATAGAAGCAGAAATTACTCAAAGACAGCTGCTCACAAAGCTGGGAACCTGGAGCACACTACGCAACAACAGACAGCTCAACAGGTTGGGGAGGATCCTTCCAGGTCGAGCAGTTGACCTAAGCCTCTTCCAGGCCAATCCACCAGCTTCTGCTTCTTCCAGGCAGCTGGCCNTTTTTTTTTTTTTTCAGTTTTTTGCAGCTTGGTTCATCTCAGCAATCTTTATTGCTTACTCATCCTGAGAGGGAGGGGCCTAGTGAATCTGGTCAGTTTGGGGGACTTCCTGAAGCCATCTTGAGTTATTCCTCTTCTATCTTAATAAATTTCCCTAAAAGATGGAGTGTTTCGATCTTGGAGAAAACTGCTACCAGGCTGTGCATACACAGAGCTTTCATACTAGGCAGGGGGTAAGAAAGTCTCAACTGTTGGTTCACCAACGGCCTCTTATGTGTGGCATTCTTTTCTTTTTCCCAAGAGAGGTTCTCTGTAGCCCTGGATGTCCTGGAACTGGTTCTGGCTGGCCTTGAACTCAGAGATCCACCTGATGCTGGCTCCTGAAAGCATGTGCACCCCCACCCACTTCTGTGTAGCATTCTTTTTTTTTAATTTTATGATCATTGGTGTTTTGCCTGTGTGTATATCTGTGTGAGCCTTTCAGAAGCCTTGGAACTGGAGTTACAAACAGTTGTGAGCTGCCATGTGGGTGCTGGGATATGAACCCAGGACTTCTGGAAGAGCAGGCAGTGCTCTTAACTGCTGAGCCATCTCTCCAGCCTCCTGTGTGGCATTTTTACCTGTAGAGTAATGTTTTGTTTATAGAAGCCTGTTCTAAAGACTTCTGTCCATTCCTTTACTAATCCATTCATTCTTCCAATATTAATTAATGTCACCATGTGTAGGAACTAGGGAAGAAAAATGAGTAAGCCACTGAGGTTTTTTATGGTGGGAGGAACAAAATAGACAGATGGTTAAAACTCCAAGTGTGACAAGTATCATGACAGAGCTTTATTAAGGAGGCTGCCAAAAGGTAGGTGGCAATTTCAAAGAAGGGAATGTCACAAAAACCCATGAAGAGAGAGTGTACTCGGGAAAATGGTGACAGCTTGTGCCTCACTCAGAAAACCAGTGTTGAATGCAGATGCCTCTCATGGGGCAAATGCCGTCTACTATCTGGTAGTCATGCACAAAGTGGAGGGATCTTTGCGCTCTTTCATCATGGAAAAGCCGTTCAGAAACTGAGCCCAGAAGCTGATAGTTGATAGAGGAACGAATGACAATGAGCTGGGAATCCAGGGCACTGCCTGGGAGGAGCTGGCATGATTTCTCAGTTATTGGAGGATCTTTGAGATCTGAGGGAAGGGGGTACCTTGAAGCAGACACTAAAAAAGGAGATGAGAAGATGGCAGAGCAATGTCACCTAGTTGGTGATTTGGGGAAGGGTAGGACTGGATGTTAGTGTCATTAACCAGAGGGAAGTCGTACTTCAAGCCTGGTGTAGTCATAGAAGCAGACTAAGCAACTGTCCAGCTTTAGGACCCATGACTGAGCTCCTGAGTCCGAGTCATCCCCAGCCTGCACTGTAGCCCCAGAGAGTGCACAGTTTTTGCTTAGTTTAGAGGGCTCCTGCCCCCTCCTCTTTGGCCTTCTGAGTTTAGCACAGGGTCCACTGCTCCAGGACCTTGTATCCTCTTCCAAGCTCCCGTAGTAGTAAGCACACCCCCCTTGTTGGGTTAGCATTCACGCCACCAAGCATTCGCCCTACTTTTCATAGCTGTACTAAGTCGTGAGTTCTGTGAGGACAGGTTTGGGAGGGTTTGGGGTTAATCCAAGCCTCATTGGCCTTTTGTAGCTCATCTATCTATCTATCTATCTATCTATCTATCTATCTATCTATCTATCT
>LOEQ01005363.1:114425-137082 GCA_001685075.1 Bramus lutescens
TCTATCTATCTATCTATCTATCTATCTATCTATCTATCATCTATCCATCTGTCTATGTATCTATCTTTGATTTTTTTTTTTGAGACAGGGTTTTTCTGCCCTTGCTGTCCTGGCATTCATTTTGTAGACCAGGCTGGCTTTGAACTCACAGAGATCCGTCTGCCTCTGCTCTTGAGTGCTGGGATTAAAGGCTGTACTTTACATCCTGCCCACACAGTCCTGCTGTTCTGTTAAACTGTGACACTATCGGTGTTACATCTACATCAGAGATGTGGACAGAGAAGCAAGTGAATGAATAAAGTTCAATCTCAGAGTCAGGTCCAGCCTCTTCTAAATCACCCTCTGGCTTTCTGATTGAGTGGCTTAGATGGGTAGCTCATCTCCACGGGCTTCTAGGCTCCTGGCCTCTTCCCCTTTTGTACCCATTCTACACTCAGTTATTTTTCTTGAAGTAAATTAATTGCTGTATATGGTAGTATATGTCCTGTAATCTCAACACTCAGGAGGCTGGAACAGGAAGTCTGCCATGAGTTGAGAGACCAGCCTGGGCTAGAGAGTGAATCCCTGTCTCAGCACACACACACAGACACACACACATGTGCATGAGCACACATGCACACACACTTCTACTCCCATGCACATGCACACACATTTACACACACAGATCAATCATTGTTGCCTCCAGAGCAAAGCCTGGCTCTTTAGCAGGCTAGGTCTTCTGGGAACACCTTGTGGCTGATTATACTCAACCATGTTACTGATAGGCCAACCACAACAAGCTCCTCCCTCACAGCGAGCTTTCATCCTTCTGTGCTTCTTCTTCAGGCTCTTAAGGGAATCACAACAACGTCCCACATTCACTCCAGCGGGTGAATTCCTGCTTGGTCATCATTTAAAACCCAATCCTCAGAATCCAAGAGTTGCTTCTTCAGCAAGGTCTCCCTCCCTCCCCTGCCTCCCCCAGATGTGTAAGCACCACCTCCACTCTTCTCCTGGGGCATCTTCGCTAGCGTTTATCACCAGTCACCCTGATGGAAATAATCTGCTTACTCACCCATCTGTCTCAGTCACAAAAGCACGAGCTCCTTTAGTCCAAAGGCCGTTCATTATCAACATATGAGCACGTAGGCGGTTCTCCAATAGATGCTGTCTGAAACAAGTCAAATGAGTTACACGGAATTTTACATGTACTGCCCCCAACTGTGACTTATTCACCTCCCTCCAAGTGAAATGTAAAATAAATGATTGACTGAATGCCACCCTTTACATTTGGTAATGCTGTGTGGTTTTTATCTCTGACTTGCAAACCAGGCAATCCTGTCTCTATCACTTTACAGATAAGGGAACTAAGACTGGACGTGGGTAGGTATCTTTTCTTTTTGACAAAATATTTTTTTCAGTTTGTTTTATTTTGTATATTTGCATTTGGTCAGCATGTACATATGTGTACCACATGTGCACCACATGTGCTTCTGGTACCAGTGAAGGCCAGAAGAGAGCACTGGATCCTTCTGGAGCTGGAGTTAGAGACGGTTCTGAGCTGCCGTGTCTGTGCTGGGAACCGAACATGGGTCCTCTACAAGAGCAACAGGTGCTCTAAACCCCAGAACGTCCTCTCCAGCCCCAGTATTATCTTTTCTAAGAATAGGAGGTGGGAGAGCAGTACTTAAGCAGAAGCTTCTCGAACGTTTAAGGCAATGTCCATCTCACAATAAGTCCAAGCACTTGGACTTACTGGGTCTTGCTTGGTTAGTTTCTCCAAACTACATTGACGAGGACAATGAAAATCAGGCTTGCCTTTGGCCTGACCACCTCCGCTGTCCACCTGTGAGACCTTGGAGAGACCAATCTACGCATTGGTTGGGACACACAAGAAACAAAGCCCAGACCATCTTCCTAGCAGGAAACTGTGTCTTCTAGCATGTGAGTCGGCTCTCGGTTCCCTGGGATCAGATGGACGTCCCTCTCACAGTTCATGGGTTCATATCCAGCCAGCAGCAGTCTGCTCCATGGTTCACTGGGGAATGTGAAGCTGTTGACTCCTGAAATGTTGTTCTAGTCCCTGAGCCCTCAAGGAGAAAGGTCTCTTGGAGGGATGAGAACAGACCAGATTTACCCAACTCTGCTTGGCATCAGACAGCTCTGAGCCACATCCCATTATGTCCCGCAGAGCAGCTGAGGCTTACCCCGTGTCTGACTCCTCAGAATATCTGCCCTCCGAGGACAGAGGTCTCCAGCCCCACTGCACAGCTGCGGAATGGAAAACTCTTACGGCAGAGCTCTCTGCAGACTGGAGGCTGGATGAGGCCCTGACGAGTTTCCACTTTTGCCTTCTGCACCTGCTGCTGAGCTTTCAGCTTCCAATGGAAGAGAGGCTCACCAAAGGGTGTGCATTCTTTTCGTGAAAAGCAGAGCACAGGAGACAGCCAGAAGAGGAGAAGAATGTGAATATGCTTGTGAATGCCAAAATAGTGATAACCATTTAAAATATGCCCTTCTTAGGCTGGGGTGAAATCAGTTGGTAGAACGATTGCTTAGAAAAACAACAATACCTTACCCCGACCACAAAGCCAGGCATGGTGGCACAGGCTCATAATCCTAGTGCTGGAGAAGTAGAGAGATCCTTGGGGCTCTTGGGCCAGTGAGAGACCCTGTCTCCGAAGCACCAAGTGGGGGCCAGAGAGATAGTTCAGCAGTTAAGCATGCCTGCTGCTTTTGCAGAGGACCACAGCTCATTACTCAGCGCACACACTGGGCAGCTCACAATTTCCTGTAAGTCTGACTCCAGGGATCCTGTACCTTCTGGCCACTATGTGTGTGCACACCTTAACATTTATGTGTACACTCATGTACCTGTACACACACACACACACACACACACACACAGATACGTGTGTGTGTGTGTGTTCATGCATTTAAAAAAAATCTTCTCACTGGGCATGGTGGTGCATGCCTTTAAACCCAGCACTCGGGAGCCAGAGGCAGGTGGACCTCTGTGAGTTCAAAGCCAGCCTGGTCTACATGGCTCCAGGACAGCCATGGTTACATAGAGAGACCCTGTCTCAAAATAAACAAAAACCCCAAACCATAACCGAAAATGAAATCTCATTTGATCATCTCTATAATCATTTTTCACATTTTCAAGGTGTGCAAACTGAAGAAGTCTCCAGGCAAAATAGTCTATATCTTTTTTTTTGACCAACACAACAATATAAAGCATTGGCCCTGGTCCCAAGTGTCAGTGATAGGAGCCCAACATGTAGATGAGACAGACACAGCCATACAGGTAGTGTCTTTACTTTGCACAGGTCTGAGGCTGTGGTATCTTGTTCCATGTGCCACTAATGTAATCAGGAATCAGATTTGGAGCTGAAATCTACCAATGTTGGGGGGGAAAGGAAGCAGTTTGGGGGTTGGCGAGATGGCTCAGAGGTTAAGAACACTGCTTTTCTTCCAGAGGACTCAGGTTTGATTCCAAGCACCCACCCAGCAGTTAACAACTGTCCATAACTCCAGTACCAGGAGATCCAGCACATTTTTCTGGCCTCCTTGGGTACCAACATGGCTGCCTAAACATGACCTGAGCAAGGATGGCACCAACAGGAACACTAATATGGATGGGGTAAAGCTCCTGAGGCCTCAACCCTAGACAAAGAGCTACAGGCAACTAAGGAATGCTGAGATCGGGAGAAAAAATTCCCCAGAGAAGAGCACGCCAGTTGGCTATCCAAATCCCAGTGGTCATACATAAGTAATATTATGCAGATAGAGCAGGATGCCTTTATAAATTTAGACATATATTTATATACATATATATATATATATCACAATGAAAGAAAAAGATCATAAATCTGAAAGACAGTAAAGGCATGGCTGAGATGACACATGGGAGAGTATGGAAGGGGAAATTATATAACTACGTTATAATCTGAAAAAAATAGAATAATTTAAAACAATCAAAACCCCCACTCATACATATAAAATAAGTAAAAGTTTTAAAAATAACCTTGAACTAGAGTTCAATTATGTTTGGGTCTAAGGACTACTGCATAGATGTGAAATCCTGCCTTCATTTTCTTTATCCACAAAAGAAGAACACATTGTTCTCCTCTGGGAATTGCTATAAGCAATCAAGGAGACTTTGAATGTTTTGGACAGTGAGTCTTGAAAAACTGGTTAACTCACAAATGAGCTTCTTTCCTCCACTAAGATTTATTTATCTGTGTATACAGTGCTTTGTATATCCATCTGCACAGCATAAGAGGGCATCGATCCCATTATAAATGGTTGTGGGTGCCAGGAATTGAACCCAGGACTTCTGGGAGAGCAGCCAGTGGTCTTAACCACTGAACCACCTCCAGCCCCACAAGTGAGCCAGTTCTTATCTAGTATCTCTTCTGTGGAGCTCTACCCGTGGCTGGGTAACATTGATTTCTTAGTTTTTCTCTACGCTAAGTGAATCAAGAGCAGCTGCTTGGGAGGAGCACAGACTAGGAATTGGGTGACTACAGTTTGAGTCTTGATTTTATTAGTTGCCGACTGGGTCTCGATTCCCACGTCTGTGTGTGCCAACCTCTTAGGGTTGCCTGCGGAGTAGACGAGAGCATAAAAACACGAATGCCTTTTTAGTCCTAGTGCTCGGCCCTAGTGAAAGCTATTTATCCAGCAACATGTTTTGACGTGTGCCAGGTGGTCAGGGTGCAAAGGCAATGGAAATATAATCTCCCTTAGCACAGAGTGTGATGAGATAAACAAGCAGATGAGTAATTTCACCACCGCGTGCAAGTGCCCTTTCAGGAGGAGCAGGATACTCAAAGGACAAAGAGCAAGCACTATGTTGCTTATCTGTTGTCGCAAAACAAATTACCACCAGAACTTAGCGGCATGAGAAAACAAACATCCATACGCTTACATCATTTCTGCATGGGAGGAATCTGAGAATGGACAGGCTGATTAGTTACACCTGGTTAAATTAGACCGCACTTGGCCTGATGCGGTTCCTCAAGTCTACCCTACTTGGAGATGACAACCAATAGCTACTATCCACTCCTATACTGTACCACCAGGAGTGGGCAGAGGGTCCATCTGTTTGAAAGACAGCACCGTGTATAGTGTCTGCCTTTCTCCCTGGTGTCATGCCCTTGTATTTAATAAAATGAAAGAGACTTAAAGGAAACGCAGTGAATTCAGGGCACACTGAAAATGTCATAGGGTCAAGACATGGTATCTAAAACATGGGTATCATATGCACACATTAATGCCGGAATAGATGACACAGCCATTTCTCTTAGGGTTTGCTAGGTTTTGTATGTGTGTCTTCCCTAGACAGCATCTCTTTCCCTCCCCTCTTCCCAGGGGTTTTCGTCCACAGCCCCTGGACTGACCATTTTGAAGTAGAGTGAACAGTACAGCAGACACATGGATAAACTTTAACTTTGTGTAGTTCAGCCTGCTGGCTGATCCCACCTTTTCCGTTTGGACTTATTACCACACAGTACTCCTAGATTTCAAGATACTTTCAAAACATGAGGCAGTGTGACCAGCCACAGCTTTATCCTGGCTGTGTCTGGGATTAGCTTCCTCTCCGAGCCACCTTAGACCTTCAGAGTGCCACGAGGGGTGTTATGACTTCATTCTGGCAGTGGTGTTCCCCTCAGATATAGCTATCGGAATTTCTAGAAGCTTCCTCGGGCAACTGATCCCACACCGATGGAGCCCCCTGCATGCCTCCCTCAGTGCCTCCACCAGGCCTTGCAATGGCTTGGCTTGCTACTTCCTGTCTTTTCGTTGGGAAGACGTACAGTTTAGTGGTGTGGATCATGGGCTGTACAGTTAGAACCCCTTTTCATTCTCTGAGCTGTTGGGGCAAATTACTTAGTCTTTGTACCTTAATTTTTCATGTTTGTAAATTAGAAATGATTATTTACATCACAGGGTTATCATGAGGACTGAGCACTTAACTGTAAGGACTTAGAACACAGTCGACAAAGAACACACACTTGCCAATGCTAGAGATCTAATCAGGCTTGTTTGGACCATGACTGGGTAGTGTCGGACTGCAGGTGATGCTCTTTGATGGGAGGAGAAAGAGCAGTGGATGAAAGGGCTGAGAAGGGCTGGAAACGCTACTTCTCTGTCCTCACTCAAGGCTTGGAAGGACCCAGACTAAGAGGTAAAATTCAAGGGGTAAGGAACTTGTTCCATGTCACACTGCTATGCCCCGTGTCCTTCCTCTGTTCTTCACTATAACACTCTGGGGACCACTAGGGTATTTGATTATTTAATTGGCCTGCTTTCTGATGAATCCATGCATTTACCTTGATCTATAGTTATTATAATATTTAATATTATGATATATTTTATCATACATTTATTATATAGGTTCACAAATTATATACAATAAAATATAATGTATATATGTATGTATTTCTCACATTTAAGACTCAGACTTTTTGTACATTTAGTTCTTATCCCTCTCTCACTTCCTTTACTGGCCATGAGACATTCTGTGAGCCCTGCTCGCTCCAACTTCTCTTTTCCACTTAATATCCCCTCCCACCCCCACCCTGGTTTTCCGGCAAACTCTTTTCTCATCTGTGGTCTCATTCCCCTCCTCCTCTCAGCTCTCAGCCGTTCCATTCAGGGCCTGGGCTTACCATGTTGTGTGTGTGCTAGGTGCTGGCCTCCGCAGGATGGCTATCAGAGGCCCAGTCTAGCTCTGTGCTGCTGCTGTATCAGGCTGGAGGCGAGGAACAGAAGGGGAAATCAAGAGTCCCACTGAACTTCCTGAGCCTGCGCTGCTGGCTCACTGAAACTTGAGCTCAGTGGAAGCCTTACCCACCTGTCTCTTCCAGATGGGCTACAGGAATCAGCTCACCAAGTTCCCCCCGCTCCGCCCACCCACTCAAAATTCCAGTTTTTAATCGAGATCTTATTAGGTTTAAAGATCAATTCAAGGAGAACTGAATTCCATCCAAGAGCGTGGTTCATACCTGTGGTCATGAGGTCTTTACTATATTTACTATTTATTTTGTCTGTGCACAGACATACCAGTGCTTGCAGGAGGTTGGAAGACAGCTCTGTAGGGTTGGTTCTCTCTGTCTTTATGTGGGTGCTGGGGATTGAACTCAGGCTGTCAGACTCACAGGGCAAGCACCCCTACCCTCTGATCCACCTTTTCCAGTTGTCTGTGATTTCTAATTGTTTGTCACTGAAGCCAAGTCCCCCGCCCCCAGGCTTAAGTATTTTAAAGAAATTATTTTTCATACAGTATGAATTTCTCAGTCCATATTTTTACCAGATTCTTCCTCCCCAACATTGGCTGTGCTTTCCCCACTTGAGATTGATTATAGGTTGTTACTTTTTTTTTTCATATTGGGCATTAAGAACTAAACAACTGTGCATCCACAAGTTTCTCTCCTGACCACTGTCTACTATAACCATCCAGGGAAACTTCAAAATCCCATTAGCTACGTCCACTCCTAAAGTCATAAAACCTTGGTCCTTGCCCTTTTAAAGCTCCTTAAGCAAATTTGACACACAAGATGAAAACCACTGATCTGTGACACATGATCTAACAAGTAGGGTCACAAATAATCCTGCTTTTATTGAGGGCATACGATGTTTCAGGTGTTATGTTAAATCTTACATGTATGAACACATTTAACTCCTCAACAGCCCTAGAAGCAGGTGTTATTCTTATTGTGTGGATGAGGCCGAGAAAGGATCACTAGGTTGCCCAGCGTAACACATCTGGCCAAGTGTGGATTTGGGGACAGCACTCACTATTCTGTGGCTGACTATAACATAGTTATACATAGTATACAGTCATACTATACTAAACAGTGGAATGCCAGGAGATAAATGTGAAGAGAAGTGAGAACTGGAGAGGCAGAGGCGGGAAGTAGGAGGAAGAGCTTCAATTAAATCAAAGCAAAAAAAAATACCCAAAATAAAACAAACAAACAAAAAAACCGGAACCCAGCAGAGTGCCTCAGGCCCAGGCTTCCCAATCTGTCTTACTAGAGTTCAACCAGCCTTCCTCAGAACCCCCCCACCCCCATTGAAAATGCTGGAATGCCCACAATCATCCTAACAACATTTCAACGGGAAGACTGAAGTCATCCACCATTACTCATGCAAGTCTCAGGACAATGCATTCTTTTGTGCGCTTCTCATTCACTCATATAAAGCTTCACTCTGTTGGGTTTTTTTAGACGGCTTTGTTGGAGAAACAATTTACAAATGTGCCAAACACATTGGTTCCCCACCCTCTTCTCTCATCCCTCACTTGACTGGGGTACTAAAAAACAAGTCCTTAGCTTGCCCTGGGCATGTGCCCACTTGCCAACTCGGTCCAGAATGGAAGCTACCCTGCGCTTCACACTCCTTCTGGCCAAATTGTGGCCCTAAAGCTTGAGTTTGAGTTTAACCTCTAGGAGTGTTCAGCCACACCTGCGACCCTCTCTGCCTGGCCTCAGGACTTTGTGTGGAGGAAAAGGAAACGGTGTGATGTTGTTAACTAACCGTGGAAGGAAAGGAGGTCCTCTCCAGACACCAAAAAATTCCAGTGAGGAACATTATAAAAAGCGCCCTTTGTACCAGCCAGCCACATGATTCAGGCTGGTCTCGGCTGGGGAAGTAAAAATAACAACTCCAGTCGTGGGCCCTGGGCCTGGTCTCCGCATGCATCCCCAGTAGGCACCTCAGGAGGCGGTTCAGCTGGGGGAGAAGACCTCAGGAATGTAGATGGAATGGATAGCCCTTCCCAGAGCCTTCAGGAAACCCCACACAGCTGCCTGGAGCTGGCATGCTTACAGGGACTAGTGAATTGGGGAGCAGGACAGTCCAGTAGATTCAGATCAAGGAGGCCAAGCCTCTGAGGCGGGAGGTAGAAAGGCAAGGCACGCTAGAGTTTGGGTAATCTCATGCCTGCAGGTCCCTCTGTCACCCAGTGCTTATCATAGGAGGGGCTGTTTCTCCCTTTGCACAGGGTACTATCTTGAACACAGGGAAGGTTGTGTCCCCTCCCAAGCTGTCCACGTCGTGGAGGCTTGGCTGCCACAGGGCTGAATGGAATCTTAAGTTTCTGGGAGATTCAGTCTATTAAGGCGCTGTTGGCAAGGGTCTGAGTCCCTGGCATAACTGATTTGAGCCATTTAGCTGACTTTAGGCAAGAGGGTGCAGACTTTGCCTGTTGGTCAGTTTGGAGGAAGGGGCCAGGCAACAGAGGATGACCTTAGAATTGAGGACAGAGAACTGAGAACTGTGAATGTTGAGGTACGACATTTACCCTTAGAAGACCTGACTCTAGCATTTGCCCAACGTCACAGGGCTTGAGACGAGTCCTGAGACGAGGTTGCCAAAACCAAGAAGACAGGGCACTAGAGTTTCAGAACAGGCAAGTTTCCCAGGCTGTCATCCCAATAACATTTCCGCATTTAGGCAGACAAGAGGGAATTTCCAGCATTATAATGTCAGATGCTCAGGATCCCTGGCGATATGCGGCCTTCTTTATCTTCCTTGACGTCAATAAAGGATTTCTCCTCTACAGACTCCTGAAGCTTCAGAGTTGAAAAGATTCTAGAAGCAGTGGAGATCAATTCTGATTTGCTATCAATTCTGATAGGAAACAAAACCGAACCACACACAAAACTGAAGCTCAAGTTAGTCTGTGTTTCTTGGATCGAAACTAAGTCCTCAGATAATGCTTTAGGGCTTCTCCCCCACCCCACCCCTGCCCCACAACTCCTCTCCTCTTGTGACTTTGTATGGCAGGGCCTCTTGCCCATTCCCTGTCCCTTTTTTTTTTTAAATCTCACTCACTTTCATACAGGTTCTTGAACTATAACTTATTCTTGACAAACTGACTTTCTGAGGAGTTTCACTATTTGGTGTTTTAACCTCAAACAAAAACAAACAGAACAAAACTATTCAGTGAGTTAAGAGGTCATTGCAACTGGAGGTTTTCAGTGTGTGATAAGACTGGGCTGGAAAATTCCTAAATTCCTCAAGGCTGGATGCTTGCGCAAGCATTACCTAGGATCTCACCAAAGACAGCATTTTAATGAGCGAACCAGAGGCACACTGATATTTGAGTAGCTCTGCTGTAAGGTAAGACTGAGGAAACTTCTTCCCTCTTCCCATCGCCCAGAAATGGCGAGTCTTCTGCCGTCGTCCCTTCTTATCCCTTCCTTCCCATTCCTGCCTCTCCTTGATACCTCGTGGTCCTGATGAGGGTGGAGGGTAGATGGTAAAGGAGGACTCGGAATGGAACATTTTAGGAAAAATAAAATATATCCAACTTAAAAGATCCTCTGCAGCTCCGATGTCACGTTGTTAATGTTGGAGTATAAACATCTGCTGTGTTTACATTGGCTGGCTTCTGTAATGATCATCCTTGGTTATATTTAGGAATGCCATGGCTTAGAAAGCACACTAAAAACTCTGAGAACAAAAATATTTTCCTTCTTAACTTTCTGGAAAATATGGCCTTTTTTTTTCAATCCCCCAAACACATCTTTTCCTTATATTCTCTCTCTCTTTCTCTTTTCCCGTTCATCACCACCTATTTCTTCCAGTTACCTTTACTCTTCATCTTTCACTCCGTTCACCTCTTGTTTAACAACAGCAGTTTAAAATCATGCTTTTACAAGAGAAAATTTGGGGATTTTAAAAGTACACAAAGGATATCTGGGGTCAGAGGTCAGAAAGGAACAGAAAGAGCAACCATATTCCTACTAACAACAAAAACAAGTATGAGCATCATATAAAATCATCTCAAACTTTTCATGCATTTTTTTTAACATCGATGGGATGATTGAGAACATGATAATTAGTATCTACTTCCTTTGGAGCAGAATTGTAAATTACTAACTTTATTTCATCAGTGACCACACGTCAATATCTTGACTTTTATTCAATTCTGCTATTCTTCTCTTGATAGATATTTATGTATTTAAAGCCTTTCACTATTCAAAGCAATGCTGTAATCCTTAGTGACTTTCTTATCTTTAAAGGTTATCAAATTGAAACAAATACAGGAATGTATACTTGTGAAAAATAAGGTAATAGCAAGCCCTTTGACACCACCGTTGCCAGCCCTGATTTCTCTCTTTCTGCCTCACTCCCTCCCGCCTCAGCTCGGGAATCAGCGTTTGACAGGTGCGCACGGCATTCTGCGCACAACACTAGATCCTGTAAGGACTCCAGAAGCTGAGATGCTTGCCACCGTGTGAGGGAGAACAGGCGTTGTTCCACGCAGCAATGCACGGACTGCTCATGGGCCAGACACGGTGCTGCCCTGGGCAGTCTAATGCTGAGGAAATGCAATGTAGTCTCAGCTGCTGCTGAGAGAAGAGCACATTCCTCCTTCCTCTGTTTGGGCCAGGAGGCGGGGTTCCTCGCCTCCTGGACTATAATCGTTCCTTTTCAGCCCATCCAGTTTACTGTTGATTAAATAATCTCAAGAGACCACTATAAATTATTTCCTTATCTATGGTGTAATGTATTCACTGTTCCTCTTACTCTGCCCACTCCTTTGCCCCTTATCCTTTAACGGCTCATACTTTAATCTTCCCATCATGTATCTCCTGGGCACACACCATGTCTAATAAATTCTGCGAACCCTTTCCCCAAGTCTTAGCCCTGTGACATCATTCTGCTTCTTCTCCAGTACAGATCCTAGTGATGTGGTTGTTTTAGATTCATGGCCTATTCCTCACTATACGGTAAATTCCTAAAACACAGGGCCAACATGGTGCTGGGTACATAGTTCATGCTTAATGAATGTTTGCTCCTTTGTCCAACTGAAAGAATGGTTAAACTAATTTTCCAGAAGTTTTAGGCTTGTGAGCTGCCTCATGTGGGTGCTGGGAACTGAATCTGGGTTCTCTGCAAGAGCAGTATGTTCTATTAACTGCTGAGCCATCTCTCCGGCTCTTTCCTTCCCTCTTTATTACTGGAATTTGACAGCTGAATGTAACCCTCAGCTGAATGCTTTTATTCCCTCCTTCAGTCAGAGTATTATCTCTAAGAGGGCAGGCCCTGTGTCTATCCTTTCCACTACTTGATTGTAATTTCCTGTGCTACTGGATTAACTCTGCAATCCCATGATGCACAAGTCCTTATTCTTGTTTTGACAGATGGAAAAACTGAAGCTCCAACAGGATCAAATCGAGCATAGGTCCTACCTGCTTACAGAGCTGGAAGTCAGTTTATTTGGATTTGGATTCCCAAATGTCAAGTCCTGGTTTTACCATTTACTAATTTTATAATTTGGTACAAATCTCCTCCCCTGTATGAGAGATAATATTCTATAATTATTTTGTCTATACCTTGCAGACCATAATCAAATGGTAATTTTTGCCAGGCCCAATTAACAAGTGCTGCTTCTCTGGTGTGTTAACTCACAACTGTTTCTTGAACAAACTTGTCAGTTTGGGGCCGTTAGCCCAGATGTCCACGTATGTTATCTAGCAGAGGTTATCACCCTAGCACTTGGGTTAATAACAAAACAATAAACTCTGTAACGTGAATGACACATATCTTCTACATAATTGTAAGTAATGACAATAGATAATGTCTAATGATATGTTAGTAACCAGCCCCCAGTCCTTGCTCACCAAGGAACAAGTAACACGGTTCATTAAGTGTAGTTAAAAATTAGCATTAATGGCTGAGAGTTTTGAGCTGGAGTCAGCTAGATCTGAGTTGTAGCTCAGATGCAGTTGGCTCTACAGCTACCAAATGGGACAACTGAACTGAGCAAGTTACTCAACTTCTTCAAACTTCATGGCTGCATGTAAAATACACCTAGTCCTCAGACTCACGCGAGGATTAAACAAAGAACACGAGTGTGTCTGGCACACAGGAAACCCTCAGTACTTGTGGATCCTTGTTAGCACTTCATCTGCCTTCTTCTTGGCTTGCTGATCCCTAGCCAGTCATGTCTTATATGTGTCTTCCATTCCAGTTGGAGAGCTACAATCAGCATACTGATTACATATATGATGTGATTCCTTAGTCATCTTAAAAAAGAAGGCCTTGGCCAAAAAAAGAAGAAGAAGAAGAAGAAGGCCTTGGGCTTGGGCTCACTGGGTAAATGTGCTTGCTGGCAAGACCAACAGCCTGAGTTCAATCCCCAGGTACACATGATGGGGAGAACTGACTCCCAAAAGCTGTTCTCTGGTCTTCACATGCACTTTGTATTGAGTGTAGACAGACAGACAGATAGATTTTTAAAAGGGGGTAGGGGAATGCCTTTCTGTAATTTTGTACAAGGGTTCAGACATCCAAGTTATACTATTATATTCTGTTTTGTATATACATGGGTGTTTGTTTTTATTTTGATTTGGAAAGTGCTCGGGCTTGAATTTATGCTCTACATTTTTACTTAAAAACTATTTATTGATCCAGTGGTGCTCTGCTCTGTGGGGAGGAGCATAGTAATGAATAGCGAACATGTACAAACATACACTCACATATAAATCAAAACAAATTAAAAAAATAAGGAAATACCATTAAGGTCAACACACAAAGATGTAGACAGTGTTAAGAAATCTTGTTGACATACAGGGTGAGTCGGTTTTGATTTTGAAAGTGGGTCAGGAGGTGATGTTGAAAGTGACCTTAACTATCATCCCAGCATGCTGGCCATCTGGAACATCTTCCTAGATGTGCAACTCTGTTTACTGGAAAATGTAGGGTGCTTCCTGTTAAATACTTGCACGCTTCTGACACAGATGGTGACATCTTGTGGTCACTTCCCTCCCCTAGCCCAATGCTACGTGGTGGTTTCATACTCTCCCCACCCAGAAACATGGCTTATCCGACACTAGCAGAGAAACAGGAAGAATGGTGGTTTTAACCCAGAAAGAAGACTACATAATTTACAGTAAATAACCTCCATTACTTAACCAAGAAATGAGAACGCTGTGATGTCAGGTGATAAGGAAGCTGAGACATAGCTCTTGGAAAAGCTGAAAGCATCCTTGATATTAGAAGCCAATTTTGTTTCTACAGCATCCTGAGCAAGAGGATGGCTGAAGCCAACTTTGGGCAGTGGTTCTAGCAGTCAGGAGAAGGGGGCTTGGCACTGTTCCTGTAAATGCAGCAGCATCTTTCTCTCAATGAAGCTGCTCACTGCACTAGAATCTCACATTCTGCTCACCAAGTCAAGACAGTGATTCAGATCTGAGCAATCAATCATACTGTGGAAGTGAACCTAATTACCATGGAACTTGATTTATGGGAAAGAAAGTTTCCAAGACAACCTGAAACAATGGTTGATGTAATGGCTATTATGCCCCAGAAATAGCAATGGAGACTTTCATCTTTTTCTGAAAGCATGATTCTCATAAGGACATTACAACACCTAAAGGCTTCAGTGACATTCATATGGCTCCATCTTCCTCGATCATAATAAATATAATAGTAGGTATCACTTTAAATTTCTAGCTTAAGTCACAGAGGCTTGCTTCTAGAGCACTCCTTGGCTTCTGTTCAAGCTATATGACCCTTAGAATGCTGCTCATATTCAAGCTGTAGACTATATAATTCATAAGAGTGGAGATTTTTTTTCTACCTTCTTCAGGATGATGTTCCACCAGGAATCCAGAACAGCATCCAGGACATGACTGGCATTCAGTCAAGGCTTGTGGAGGTGTTTTAACAACACTCATTATCTCTCTTAATACAATCATTCTGAAAGATCAATATAATCAGCTCCAGTTTGTGAATGGTAAAGTTGGTCTCCTTGTTTCAAAGCTGCCCAGAGTTATGTGCCCAGTGAATTGCTGTGAAGGTAGGAAGTGTGGCTCTGTAGTCACATGGTACCTGTCTCTAGTATGAGAGAATCAGGGACATAATCTTGTTTATGTGAAGGCTCTTTCCTAACTCCCATAGGGTGAGTTGGGGGGTATAGCTCAAGGAGGCGAAGAGGATTTAGCAGAGATGCTCAGATAATGATGAGAGACATAAGCATACTTGCAAAGCCTGTGCTCATCCAGACCACAAGAGTTCTGTAAGTCCAAAGAACAGACTATGTGTGTGATGTAGAGTAAGACCCTATTTCCAAAACAAAACAAATTAAGATAGGGATTGATTAAGAAAGAAAACTAACATTGGTTCTGGCCTCCATATAAGCATGCATGTGTAGGCATGTACACTTGCACACACTTGTGAATATATACTCGAACACACACACACATGCTAACCAACCAAATAACCTGACAAAGACTGTAGGCGTGATTGTCCGAACTAGTTGGTAGGAGTGGAAATAGAAAGAATCTCAAAAGAAGAGGGAAGAAGGGTGGCACGGGCCGCTGGGTGTGGGATGGAAAGGGAAAATGGGTAGGGCTAAGTCCAGATCTCTAGCATCAGCAGCTGGGTCAAGGCAGCAACCTTTTGTGAGATGGGAACCAGCCAGAAAGAGTGGGCTGGAGAAGAAGCTGGTGAACCAGCCCTTCAGTTCACCCTGTGTCTCTGAGCACAGGCCCAGAGCTTGAGAGCAGTGGGCAAACCAGATAGCTTCAAACGTGAAGAAGCCTCAGTGTGTGTGCCCTGGTGCTAGAGTAACTCAGTTCTAAATCTTGGTGTCTACTTTTTTCCTCCTGTTACTGCTAAGGCAACTCCAGAAGGGCAAAAGGGGATCAGGGACCCACAAACATAGAATTATAAAGGAAAAGAAAAGAACCACGGGGAGCTTCAAGATTAGAAGCTGATTTCCTGCCAGAACTTTCCTTCAGTTAATGTAACTCGCCCCCACTCTCGCTGGTTCCCAAAGAGGACTGCAGGCTCTGCTCCCGAGTCAGCCTCCAGTCCTTGATCTGAATAAAAGGAACTAAGGGGGGGCGGGCGGGGAGCCCTCTGAGGACCAGGGCTGGCTAGGAGCATAGAGAGGGAATAGCAGCCCTGGAATCCAAGAGCAATAGAACAGACCTCCTAATGGGCTCTGAACTCTTTCAGCTCAGGCTAATGGAAGGGCTGCAGGTCTGGTGTAGAGCTGACCTCAGTAGCCGCCTCCTGGAGGATGCAGAGTAATTGCCATCTTGTGATGGCTTCTGAAGGCCACTGCAGAGGAAAGAGTGCTGCACAACAGCCAAGACTGGAGGAGGCAAAGGAGGGAGGGCAAACGCAGTATGGGAACCTTTTGTCTTTCCTTTCTAAGAATACATTCTATCGCTTTCGTTCATTTGTTTGTTTCTAGATACAAAAGGCAACAAAGCTTCATGGTAGAAAATCTGAGAAATACAGAGAAGTAGAATGGATGATTACTTATAATCCCACAACCCCTCGTGTTTTTATTTATTACTTATTTACTCTTCTTTCATACAATACATCCCGACCACTACTCCCAGCGCCCCTGCCCCCGCCCNAACCACCTCTCCCCCCCAGACACACTGCTCCTCTGTTTCCCTTCCGAAAAGATCTGGTCTCCCAGGGGTACCAGCTGAACATGGCATGACAAGATGCAGTAAGACTAAGCACAAACACTCATAGCAAGACCGGGTGAGGCAACCCAGTAGGGGAAAAGGGGTTCCAAAAGCAGGCAAAAGCCTCAGAGATTCCTTTAATATCACAAAATCCCCAAGCTGAATAACCACACCACGTATGCACAGGACCTAGTGCAGACTCAGGCAGGCTCTGTGGCTGCTTCAGTCTCTGTGAGCCCCTTTGAGCCCTGCTGAGTTGATTCTGTGGGCTGTGTTCTCCTGGGGCCCTCAACTTCTCTGGCTCCTACAGTCCTTCCTCCTCATCCTCCATGAGGTTCCCTGAGCTAAACCTAATGTTTGGCTATGGGTCTCTGCATCCGTTTCCATCAGTTGCTGGAAGAAGCCTCTCTGAGGACAGCTGGGCTAGACCCTGTTCTATGAGTATAGCGGAACATCATTAAAAATCATTTCACTCACTTTAAAATGTGTATTTATTTATTTTTCTTTTGGTCAGTCATGTTTGCTTCTACCCTGTATCTCTAGGCCATCCAGTTTTGGTTTCTGGGCCTCCAGGCAGTGTCAGGCATGGATGGGCTTCCTTTCATGGAGTGGGCCTCAACAGACAAGTCGTTGGCTGGCCCCTCCCACAAACTCTGAGCCACCATTGCCCCAGCACATCTTGCAGACAGGACAGGTTGTAGATCAAAGGTTTTGTGGCTGGATGGGTGTCTGAGTCCCACTGGGAGGTAGCCTGATTCAGGAAGATGACTGGTCCAGGCTCCACATCCTCCATCACTAGGAGTCCTCGATAGGGTCACCCTTGTAGGGTCCAGGAAGTTTTCAATGGACTAATTTTCCATCCCTACCTCCCCCCACCACCAAATGCCCCTCAACCACTAATCCCTCTGGATCTTTGGCAAATGACTGCTCATTTGGTGAGGCAATCTCAGACCCCTAAGAACCCTAAGACCTAGGACACGGTATTTCCTCTCTTTAAGAGCTGATGCTTACAGGGGTGAGGTTTGACTAAAGCCCACATCTGGTTGGTGGCAGAGCCTGGGTTTGGACAAGGTTGGGTATTCCAGTTCTTGGTTTTTTTAACTCGCACACACACATACACACGTCTGGGTATTTATATTGGTGCCAAGACAGCGCCAGGAGAGCGCCACTTCACTAACAACCTTACTCTTCCAATGGGAAATAATTCAAAGAAAAGAGTGACTAAAGATGTTTCCAAAACATCCTGTGTCCCACCTCCCACAATTTTGCAAACTCCTCCACTGCAAAAGTGTTGTTTTGATTTTCCCCCCTATCTGACAAACTGGAACAGAGTGACTTCCCTTCTGTTGCTTAGCCCGAGGCTCCCTTTGTGACTCCCCAAAATGGACTGCAGATATCTATTTGAGTCTCTTTGTCCACCGTGCCTCTCTTTGAAGTAGAATGTTTTCATTTTTTACACTACAGAAATGCCGTAACCTTAAAAACATGCTAGCAAATGACCCCTTTCAAAAACGAGCCAATGGGGCTGGGGAGATGGCTCAGTAGTTAAGCACTGGCTGCTCTTCTAGAGGATCTGCATTTGACTCCCTACGCCTACGATGTGGCTCACCGTCATCTATAATTCCAACTCCAGAGCATCCGATGCCTTTTCCTGGCCTCCCTGAACACCAGGCTTGCACATAGTATATAGAGAGCTATGCAGGAAAAACCACCCCAACACATAAAATAAAGCAAATATTAAACATTATTGTAATTACCCATCTGACCCCAATTCTAAACTTTACCATCTCTCAAACCCTGACTACACTCTCTTTCTTAACTTTCCCTTCTGGCCATCACGTCAAGACAGGGCTTCTCCGTGTAACAGCTCTAGCTGTCCTGGAAATAGCTCTGTAGACTCACTGAGTTCCTCCTGCCTCTGTCTCCTGAGCACTGGAATTTTGGGGGTGTAACACAACACCTGGTTAGAAACTAATATTTTAATGGCTTTTACTTATAACATGAACACTGAAATGTTAGCAGCATTAAAATTACCTAAATGTAGTGTTGCATACCAAACACCAAAACCCAACTACCTACTTTTTAAAATAGAATACTTTTTACATACTCTTTGATGATTTCAACTATGTGAATGATACATCTTGATCATATGCACCCCAACTTCCCATTACCCCTGTTAAACCCGCAAGGTCCCCCTCCTCGCTTCTTGTTCTCACCGGCCTTTTGTTTTTGTTAATAACCTACTACATCCACTTAGTGCTGCCTGTTGGGATGTCAAATGATGCTGCTGACTTGGGACTGATATTTACTGCACACATCACGGTAGCTGCAGAGAGTTCGTAGGTACCATGGCCGAGTCATGTCCCAGAGACAGTGCTCCACAGCGCTCCTCCCCATCTACTGGCTCTTACGTTCTTTTCACCCCTTTGTGTTTGTTTTTTTGAGATGGAGTTTCTCTGTGTAACAGCCCCGGCTGTCCTGGAACTCACTCTGTAGACCAGGCTGACTTCAAACTCATAGAGATCCACCTGCCTCTGCCTCCCAAGTGCTGGGATTAAAGGGGTGCATGACCACTCCCAGCTCCCTCTTCTATGATGTTTCCTGAGCCTTGGACGCTTGCTAGAGATGTCCTGAACACTCAATAGACACTTATTCTTAGCATTTGACCTGTTAGGAGTCCTTGTGTTAACTTCTACCCAGGACAGAACAGAGAGAAGCTTCTCCGGCCAAGGTTGAGGGCATCACTAATCTATGGATATAAGTAAATATTTATAAGGCAGTTTACAATAAGTAGTTTAGCAAAACAACAGTAGTAGATTCCTCCCTAGGGCTTATGACTGTCCAAGCCATGGGATTTTGAGCAAGTTGACAGCACCAGCCCTGAATTCCTCCCTGTGGATCAGACCTCAAAGTCAATCCAAGGGCAGTTGGCTGTTACCCCGCCATTTTCACTCCACTAATGCAGCCGTGGGCACAGCTTGCCTGGCAGATCCGTATTTTAGCATGTAGGGTAGGCTGCGGGGATACCACTGGTGCCCTTTCTGTCCTCTGCAGCCTGCACAGTACCGTTCGCAGGCACTGTGAAATCTAGTTAGCAAGGAGATAGTTTTCAGGTCATGCCAGCTTGACGTCTTTGTCCTACAGCCAAACTGTCCAACTACCCGGCTTTCCTGCTCATCCACTCTTGTCTTGGCAGCCTTAGAGTGTCAGTCATTGGTCTTGACTCTTCCCAATAATTTTCCAGCTAATACCAGGCTTTCATTGACAACAAGAACTTCCAGAACCAAGCCCCCTCCAATTCTGCATTTAGCATTCCTGTATGACTGTGGGAAAGTCAGTTAGCTTCCTCGTGGGCAATTTCCTGCAAAATGGGGAGAGAATATTTATTTTTACAGAGTTATAAGATCAAGGTGATATTTAGCAAGCCTTTAGAACTGGTCCTGGTACGTTGTAAGCATGTAGCAGGTGTTAGCTATGGGACAGATGGGATTCTCTTATTAGACCACCTCCAGGGGCAGGACTGGAAGTATATTACTTTAAATTTATTTTAGTTTTAATAGTTTTTCTATTTTGTTTACTGGCATTATAGAACATTTTTAAACTCTACATATCCTGTGGTGTGTTCACAAAGTACACATTGAATAGTTTGTCTGAAAACTTATTGACCTAGCAACCTCTAATTATATTGTGGCATCTCTCTACTTGCATAGGCACACACAAACACATATGCACTGGACATGGAGTACCAGAGTTTGAACTAGGACCTTCATAGAACTAGGCAACTGCTCTATTGCCAAGCCAGACTCCCAGGCATATTCTTTTTTGTGGTAGATTTTTTTGAACAATAATTTTAACATTTACATTTATATATTTGGTTTATTTTATGAATGTTTTTCTTTGACTCATTTTCCATTTCAAAATACTGACTGGGCATTTTGTAGTTTATTCTCTATGTGATAAGATAAGAAACTGCCTATAGCTTCAGCCCTGGTCCATGCTGTATTTTAGGGAGTTCACTTAGATGGCAGTGCACAGACTGGCTTGATAAAGGGATTCTGAGTTCAGGGAGGTTAGATTAGAGACGAATAGAAAAACCCGTCCTGAGAGTCTTGTCTGTGTCTGGGACAAGAAGAGACAGAGCCGCATGTGAGAATAATTTTGGAGTGGATTGGAGATGCCTCAGGAATGGAGTGGCGTAAGAAGTGGAGGGAAAAGTCAGTGTGGTGTGGGGGAGGCATACCCACTAAGAGAGACTGCTTTCTCTATTGTCTTCTAAATACAGAAGGGTTTCAAGCTGTTCAAGGAGCAATAAAAATGCAATGTGAAAACTCAGAATATAAGAGAAGCCTCTTCTTTAGTTCATAATAAGATCTGGGTATGCCCAAAATTTTCACACCTGAACCTAAAATTGAACAGAACTGGAATCATTAAAAAAAAAAAAAGGACACCCACCCAGGGTTGGCCAGGGTTGGTAATGGTGTTCACTGAGGCTCCCTTTGAAGATGCTAATCAAGCTTGTTAAATGTTACCTTCCCAGCAGTGTCTGCAGGTTGCTAGGTCTGTAAGCAGAATGGTCTTTCCTCTTTACAAAACGGAGCTCTGGAAGGGCCAAGTGAGGCCAGGAGTGCTCCAGCTACATCCTTTCCAAAACACTAATGCTTTCTGCTTTCGCTCACAATTCTCAAAGCCTCTTCAGTGGGCAGAGAACAAATCAGAATAGCTGGCCTGGTCTAATAGCGCATGGGCAGCCAACCACGCAGAAGGGAGGGGCTGAGGCCACCCTCCTAGAAATGGTATAGTCTTACTAACCACACTCCTTTGCTCCTCCACCGAGCACTCTAGCTGACACAGCGAGGGGCGGTTTCTGAAAATGAGCATGAAGCCTGTCTTGGCTGCATCTGTGTGTTCTGTGGCCATACTTCCTAAGTTAGAAATCCAGGTGTATAACAAACAGATTTCTAGAAAGAAGTTTACAGGGTGTAGTTGTTGGGGTGAAAATACATCGCTTACAAGACAGATTCAACAAGTACTTAGCCATCACCTACTAGATGTCAAGTTCTATTTTAGGCACCAGCAGCAGACAGAGTGGAGAAGAATCCGGGATATATTATATAATAGAATTGGGTGTCACACTGGGGTAGGATTTTAACGGCAGCTCTAATAAGTTATATTTATAACTCAAGGAGAGCATGGCCAGGCAGGTAGTTACACTGCAGATCTTTTGAAGTCTCCCTGAATTCCAACAGTAAGAGAAGGACCAAATGCAACTTGCCTGATGTCACTGGTGTGATTCCCTATCCTAGTGGGAAGTCACAGTTCCCTTTTCCGAGGTTCCCTGCACTTCCTTTGATCCTCTGAAGATTGTTCTAACCTTCCCACCATGTTATGATCAGCCTTCGTAGACTCCTTCAAAGCAAGTCGCTTTGCTTGTCTTCCTCCAGTCCGTCTCCGGATGCTGCCCCCTCCTTTGCCTTTGCTTCTCTTCTGGTCCCTCTCCTGACATTGCCCCCTTTCACAGTCCTCCATGTGTTTGCTTGCTAGTTCCTATGTTTGCTGCTCTATGCTCCTACATGCTGCTGGCCTCTATTGCCCGGAGGAGCTATGGCTCCTCTCTGGAGAATCAGCCCAGGAGGAAGAGAAGTTAGGCCCTCTATGACTTCCCTGGACAATGAGTCTCCCTGTGCTCTAGCTCTTGCAGGGATCTAAGCTTATCTGTTAGCTTACTTACCCACGACACACCCCAGTCAACTTGTGAGTGAAAAATCTCTAAGACAGAACCTTTATTTTATCCTCTACGTCCCTGGAATCTTTCACCGTACTCTGAAAAAGCTTTTTGGTAAGAGTGTAGAGAGTAAATTGGTCTGCCTTCTAAACTGCCCTAGAGACAGCCACATGAATCGGAAGTCCTTTGGTTTATACTTACCCCAAACAGCCACTACAATAAGACCCTTCCTCTGTGCTCACCAAAGATTTCCCTGGTGCTTACTCCATGGCTCAAAGGCTTTGTAACTTGTTAGAATTTGAGCAGGAAATAGAGCCAAAGCCAAAGAGCATGCAGATCCATACAGTAGCTCCCTGACTTACTCTGAGGCCCATACTACAGCCAAACCATCCCACACTGAACAGAAGCTCACACCAGAGTGCTAAGTAGACATTTTTTGTCTCCAGTGTTGTAGTGATAAGGGGAGCGGGCCTGCTTTTCGTCCCGCCCGGCTCCCGCACGG
>LOEQ01005363.1:145647-168638 GCA_001685075.1 Bramus lutescens
TCTTCTACATGTTGATATCCAGTTATGCCAGCACCACTTGTTGAATATGCTTTCATTTTTCCATTTTATAGTTTTTGCTTCTTTGTCAAAAATCAGGTGTTTGTAGGTGTGCGGATTGATATCTGGGTCTTTGATTTGATTGGTTTTTATGTCGATACAAGGCTTTCTTCAGTACTGTAGCTCTGTAGTAGAATTCGGAAGTCAGGGATTGTGATGCCTCCATTCTTTTATTGTACAGGATTGTTTTGGCTATCCTGGGTACTTTCTTTTCCATATGAAGTTGAGTATTATTCTTTTGAGGTCTGTGAAGAATTTTGCTGGGCATTGTATTGAATCTGTAGATTGCTTTTGGTCAGATTGGCTTGTTTCTTGCCAGCTTTTCTTAAATTATACCGTCTATCTTTTGCCTCTGGGCTTTTATCTTTCTCCATTTCTGTATCCTTTTCTTAATGCCTCGCTCTATGACTTGCTGTGTAGCTGGGTGACTGGGTGGCTGGCCCAGGGAGACTTCCCCTCCTCCTCTTTCTCTCATTTCTCAATCCTTTCCTCTCTCTTTTTCTCCTATTTATTTTCTCTGCCTGCCAGCCCCACCTGTCCTTTCTCCTGCCTTGCTATTGGCCATTCAGCTCTTTATTCAGTCAGGTGTTTTATACAGGCAAAGTTCACCAAGTTTAGCAAATGCAACATCAAAGAATGCAACACATCTTTGCATCATTAAACATATACTCCACAACATAAACAAATATCATACATCTTAAAATAATATTCTACAACAGCTGTCTTATCCATTTAGATACTTTGCTTGTTTAGGTCTTGAATTATGTTCCTTACTGTATTCATGAGTTTGCTTATGTCCTGTGTCTAGTTATTCTTTTTCAAAGTAGGACTTTTGAGTCTCTTTCTGGAATTTTGGCTATCTCATCCCTTCGGGTTTGCAGTACTACAGCTGTGAATTTGTGGCTATGCCCTAGTGAGTTGTTTCGAAGCTGTCTTGCACATCTGTTGAGATGGATGTGTTCTCTGGGCCTCCTTTTTTCCCCCCCTTTTCACACTCTGTTTTAGGTTCCCTAGTGAGCCCCGGACCAAACTATGCCATCCTTTCGCTTGTTTTATCATATGTGAGTACCTCTGCTGACTTATCTTCATTTGGATTTATGTTCCAGATCTAATGACGTGACAGCAGTCCCTGTATTAACTTGCTGGAGACCCTGTAGATGTCACTTGTGTCCCCAGCGAGATTCGGGGACTGCAGCAAAGGAATTGCTTGGGGGAGGGGATATGAAAACAGTTTATAGTTCTTTTTAGAGTAAAGATATTGATATTTAAGTAGTTAAGTGAAGAGGGAATGGGAATGGGGAAAGGAAAAGAATGATACCAGCTGTGTTAGAGGTGTGTGGTAGCAGTGTGCAGCAGGCTCAGAGAGAAGAGCTATAAAAGCCCTTTCTGGGGAGACACAAGAGCTGAACAACCAGAAAGTAGAAAAGTGTAGAGAAATACGCACAATTAAATTAGGCAATAAAATCAAACACATGATTAAGTCATTCAAAATTTCTTCCTCATTGGGGTGTTTCTCTGTCACTGGATGGCCTTTTGTAACATCCTTCACAGGTCGGGGGAGGATCCAGATAACACAGTCAGCGTGTCCTGCCAGATGAGAAGGATTCTGCCAGAATTCTCCAGTCTGAGGCTCTCTGCCTGCAAATTACAACCTCATCGCTGGTATTTGGGGAATCATTCTTTCCACACCAAGGACTTTCTGGGACTGAGGCTCTAAGGGGTGTGGAAGGCATGCAGGCCTGTTTGCCTTTATCAGTCCAGTGAGGTTACTGAGCCAAGTTGGGCAGCACACTTCCCACGATCCCATGTAACTCACCAAGACAATGTTTATGTTTGTGTGCACCTGCGTATGTGTGTGTGTGTGCGCGTGCACCTCTATGTCCTGCATCAAACTAGTCTTTATAATTCTTTCTGTCTAAAGTGCCTCCACAGAGTTAGCCTTAAAAAGTTTGTTCAACCACAAAATATGTGTGTGTATGTATGTGCATGTGCAAGTGTGTGTGTGCATGCGTGTGTGTGTATATGTGTGTGTAGTGCCCTCTCTAGCAGAAGTCTCCTCATTTCAACTTCAGGCTCTTGCACTACACTGCTGCTTCAGATGTCTCGTTGGGCCCACAGGCCCAGCCTCTGGTTGCATTTGTACACAGAGGACCTTCTCTCTCCCTCCCCAGGGCACTTGCCTCTTGGTTACCGTTAACATTGGCCGGCACAGAAGCACAGTACAGCATGGTGCAGGCAGCTCAGCTGCTGCTTTGCTGAGAAACTTCTACTCAGACTCATCCCTGCTTCTCTAGCCTTTTCTCTGTGTGAATGGACCTTTGAAAATGAAGGACAGTGTCCTGTGTAGCCTTTAATGGCTTTTTATTACTTTTTAAATCCCACTTTTCATCCAGTTGTACCAACCATGGCTGCTAATCTGCCACCTTACCCAGAAGTGAGCATAAATACTTCTTTTTGTTGCTGGTTTTATTATTAAGGTAGCACCCCCATGCTGTACCCCAGGCAGGCCTAGAGATCTGTACGTAGCCTAAAATGATTTTGAAATCATGGCCATCGTTCTGTATAAACTTCCCAAGTGTTGGGATTACAGGTATGCACCTCTATGTCCTGCATCAAACTAGTCTTTATAATTCTTTCTGTCTAAAGTGCCTCCACAGAGTTAGCCTTAAAAAGTTTGTTCAACCACAAAATATTTTCCAACGTCTTCCACTATACATGTAATGTTCATACTATTTGGAAAATGTGAACCACAGAGAAATTGTTAACAAGAATTTCAATTCAAAACAAGCAATAGACTTTTAGAAGATTTCCTAAGTGCAATACATTCCAATGAAGTGTTACACCTTCTGTGTGCTTGTCTCAGCAGCTGAATAATTTGAATAAAGTTCAACATTGTAATCATAAATCATGGCATAGCCTTCAAGAATCAAGAAAGATTCTATTGCGTTCACTACAGTTACAAAGTATCACTGAAATAATTTTATGGTTGGTGGTCACTACAGCATGAAGAACTGTATTAAAGGGTCCTAGTGTTTGGATGGTTGAGAGCCAGCATTCTAAGGGAACTGAAGCAGTCTCCCCTGTAGAGAAATGCTCCCACAAAAGCCCATCTGCTGCTAAGCAAAATGCTGCTTCCAGGCTCCAGGCCCCAAACCAGGAGGCAGACATGGGCCAGCAGTACTGAGAAGAGAGCTGTCGCTTTGTAGCCTTGCCAACACAACCTCACCCTGGCAAGCTTTTGCCATGCTCCATATTTGCCATAGCATTTTGGTAGTGGAGGAGGAGGGCTCAACGAAGCTCCTAAGATAAGGCAAAGGAAATAGATGACCTTTATTTTTTTTCTGTGAAGTGTGTAACTTTTTTGGGATGCTGGCATGTAGGTGTGGCTCCCCAACGCATGCTATACCAAAATACCTTTCATTATTCGCAGGAGTTTATATCATTTCATCCCCCCAAAAAAAATTTCTACTGAGGAGCTGTTTGCCTGTAAAGAATAGAAACTACTCAGAAGCCTGTAAATGGATATATACATACACACACACACGCACACACACACACCTCAAGGAATTACTTAAAGGGAAAACCCATCTGATATTAGGAAGTTACTGGGGTCTCAGGCAACTTTAGGAATCTCCTCTCTCTCTCTCTCTCTCTCTCTCTCTCTTCCTCTCAATAGTACCTCTTCCTTTTTTAAACTTTTTTATTATTTTATTACTTTAAAAAATTACCAATCCAAATTCCCACACCCTCCCACCTTTCCCCCCTCCAATCCTAAGAAAGGACAAGGTACCCTGCCCTGTGGAAAGTCCAAGGCCCTCCCTACTGCATCTAGGTTGAGCAAGGTATCCATCCAAAGAGAATAGGATCCCGAAAAGCCAGTGCATGCAATAGAGACAAACCCCAGTGCCACTGTCAGTGGTCTCTCAGTCTGCCCCAGCTGTCAACCACATTCAGAGGGACTAGTTTGATCCCATGGTCATTCATTCCCAGTCCAGTTGGAGCTGGTGAGCTCCTAGCTCAGGTAAACTGTCTCAACGGATGAACCCTTCATTGTCTTGACCTCCTTGCTCATGTTCTCCCTCCTTCCACTCTTCAACTGGACCTTGGGAGCTCAGTCCAGTGCTCTGATGTGGGTCTCTGCCTCTGTTTCCATCTGTTGTTGGATGAAGGTTCTATGGTGACATTTAAGATAATTGTCAGTCTGATTACAGGGCAAGGCCAGTAGTCAGGCACCCTCTCCTCTATTGCTTAGGGTCATCCTTGTGGATTCCTGGGAAATTTTTAGGGTCAGGTTTCTTGCTAACCCCATAATGGCTCCCTCAATTAAGATATCTCTTTCCTTGCTCTCATNCCTCTGTTTCCATCTGTTGTTGGATGAAGGTTCTATGGTGACATTTAAGATAATTGTCAGTCTGATTACAGGGCAAGGCCAGTAGTCAGGCACCCTCTCCTCTATTGCTTAGGGTCATCCTTGTGGATTCCTGGGAAATTTTTAGGGTCAGGTTTCTTGCTAACCCCATAATGGCTCCCTCAATTAAGATATCTCTTTCCTTGCTCTCATATCTGTCCTTCCTCCATCTCGACTATCTCATTCCCCAAGTAGTTCTTCTATGTGTAGTTATCTTGAACTTAAATAAGGCAGTATCTTGATTCACTTCACCCTTTGAGCCTTTGCCTCCCCAGTCTGCCCTAGTCAATGCTGCTACCATAGTGGGAAGCCATCATCATTGCCCCCTCTCTGTTCCCACATTACTCAGGAACCCCTTCTGCCTCTACTCCTCAGGAACCCACCTGAGCTGTCTACAGACACAACTCTCATCACCTCTCAGACAAACTACTTACTGCAAGACCACGGTCACTTACAGTCTACACCCCTAAATTCCCTTCTCCACAGATCAAGACAGGGTTTCTCTGTGTAGTCCTGGCTGGCCTGGAACTCACTCTGTAGATCAGGCTGTCCTCAAATTCAGAGATCCATTTGTCTCTGCCTTCCTAGTGCTGGGATTAAAGGTGTGCACCGCCATCGCCAGGCGAGAATTTTCTTTTTCAAATAGTGTTGTGTGAAGGCTCAAAACTTTCCAAGTAGCTCCCCCCCTGCATTTTACTCTCTTCTCTGAGACCAAATTTCATCTTTTGTACTAGTATTCCTCCCTACTTACGCAGTGGCAGGACCCAGGTTTCTTTCTCTTTCTCCAACACACGAACTGTCTTGCCAGGTATTTGGACTTCCAGTTAATCTTGGCAGCATAACTAAGGCTTCCCAGTTCTTATCAGTATTTGAACTGCTCTGCTTTTCGTGCTAATCTCACCTAGTAGGAATTCTACAAGGCCAAAGCTGACGCTCCGCTGTCTTGTTCATCCTTCGTTGAGTTTCTTCATACCAAGCACATTGTTGGTGCTCAATAAAGACTTGTCGCGTTCCTGCAGAGGCTTCAAAAATTATATAGTGGAGAAAATTGCATAAATTATCTTTACAAAGTACTCCTAAAATTAATTCAAATGCATGATCCTACCCACTGCTGTATAGTAACTTGGTTCTTCTGGAAATAATTCCTAGAGCACACTGTGTAGTTTATGTTGGTATTTAGAGGGGCTGATGCCTAAAACTTAATGGCTTTTCAGTGACAAAACTTGCAAGTGTCTTATAAGACAGCATTTTGGGGGTTCATTGTGAGTCCTGTATGAGGACAGTCCTGTATTAATACTTGTGGCTTTTTAAATTTTTTTCTTTGTGATATGGATTCAAAAAATTAAGCTAGTTGCTTAAGATGGTAGGGTTCAGAGATGGCTGAGGTAACAGCAGGACCGGGGGAAGGAAGGGACGTGGTTCGCTAAGGCTGAAAGTGCTTTGTGCCCAACACAACTTTCCTCTTTCCAGCGTGATTTTTAGAAGCAGAGACCTGCAGTTAGGAACCGAGCTATTTTTAGACTCTGTATGTTTTCTGTAATTATTTCTTTTCTGTTTTCCCTCATGTTTAGTAAAAGCTGTTCTTGAAAAATACCAGGCAGGTTTGTCCAGGGAAAACATGTTTGTCCATGCTGAAGGTTTTAAAGGAGAGCCACACAGCTTCGGAAGAGCGCTGGATAGATGACAGAGTGTCACGGAAACTCTAGACAGTACTCCATGCAGAGAGGAAAGTCGGGGAAGTGGGGTGGTCTTTCTAACGTGGAGATACTCAAGGCTGATTCAGTTTGTTTCTGCTGGGTTAAAACACTGGGAGGGTTTTTGTCTGTCTTAATTAGTCAAGGCCACTTTACAAAACTGTCAAAACCCAGATGGTAAAGCCTGTTTTCTAGTCACTTATAAAACTCTAAGTAAACAAGATAACAAGAATCTGAGTTCCTCAGAATAACATTTAAAAATACAAAGAAATTGAGTTTCCCAATGACCCGAAACATAAGCAAAGAATACATAAGAAGTATTGTACATGAAATTGGAATGTTCTGAATTTGGACCTCTGTATTTCTTAATACATGGGTGCATTAATATTGGCAGCCAGAAGTGACTTTGGAAGACTCTTATTTTATTCTGCCAGGATAATTTAGGGCATATGTTAGGCCTCAAGATTACTAAAACCTAGAGGAGTAACCCAGATGGAGAGGTTTCAGATTAGGAAAGTTGAATACTGTGTTTAGCACAATGAAGATCTGATTCTGAAAAGCTGATAGGTTGTGAATTTTCTTCATTGTGTGAGAGGAAGAGAGTGGGGGAGAGAAAGACAGAGACAGAGATACACACACACATATGCACCCAGACACACACACACAGGGAGAGACACACAGAGAGACAGAGACACAGAGAAGGGAGAGACAGAGAGCAAAGAAAGACAGCAAGAGACACACAGAGAGACAGAGACACACAGAAATAACAAGACAAAGAGACAGAGACAGGGAGAAATACAGATATACAGAGTGGCAGCAACATCTGTTGCTGAGACTGGCCTAAAGACTAATCTCATCCAAAAACACCCTTGCAGAAACACCATGTCCAGTTACCTGGGCACCCTGGATCTTGTCAAATTGGCATAATTTATCACCACACAGAGAAAGGGAGGTGTGCTGCTAAATTTCTGCCCCTAAAGAGAGATGAGCTGCCTCAAAGCCATGGTAACAGGACAAACCAGAAGCAGGGAGACAGTCAGGCCCTGTGCTAGGTATGGTCACCAGATTCCATTACGGTAGCACGGAACACTTCCTCTGAGGTTTCTGTCTTCTGTGTGTGTCTCTTATGTACTGTCTTCAGTCTTAACCTGGGACCTCAGGATGTGACTGTATTAGTTACTTGGCTTGTTGCTGAGACAACATGTCAGATGAAGTTAACTTAAAGAAGGAAAGGTTTATTTTGTTTCGCAGTCCATGATGAGGAAGTCCAGGCAGCCTGGGCATGGATCTTCCTACCCCAAGGACACAATCTAGATACTCGTGACAGATATGCCCAGAGGTTTGTTTCCATATTAACTCTAAACCTTGTCACATGGAAAGAATCGACCATCACAACGACCTTATGTGGAGAAGAGGAAATGATCCAGCCGAAACTCAATTGTTAGGGTGGTCCTTAATCTAATACTGCTGGTTCCTTGTAGGAAGGAAAAGTTGGACATACAGGGAAGGAAACATTAAGAGGTACAAGAAGAAAGTCATCTAGACACTGAGGAGGTGGGGCTAGCAAGAACCCTTCCCTCTCTGCCCTCCCTCCAAAGGAACCACCTGCTGGCATCTGGAATTTGGACTTCCATCCTAAAGAGCTAACACAAACAACTTTGGTAAGCCAGAGGCTCTGGTGGTTTGTTATGATGACCATAGGGAATAACACACTTAGAAAACGTTACAGCCCGTGCTGACCATACCTGGAAGACTGAAGGTAGCAGATTGGGCATGCCCGGAGGAGAGAGTGTGATAACAGAGCATAGGTGTCAGAAGAAGTCGGGAGTGAAACTGGGGTCCTGAGCAGTAAGCAGTCTACAGAGAGTCTTCAGTACAGCGGACAAGAGGATACAAGTGTGTGTGCCAAAAGAGGCTTTGTAACTACGCAAAGTCATCACCGTGCCACATCCCCTAATGTACCGGCCACTGACCGGAAAATCTCCCACTACAACCGGTTCATAGTGATCATTCCTGTGTTTGACCAGCTGTGACGCACTCGTGGAGTTATATTAACTTTGGTGATGTTAAAAATTAAAAGGCTTATGTAAACATTGACCATGTTGGAAAGGAAAGGATATGTATTAACTTAGTATCAACGATGAAAGGAATGGCCTTTCTTTTTTGGAGGCAGGGTTCAAGCTGGCTTCAAATTCGTTGTTCTGCCGAACTTCAGTTACATCAGTGAGCCATGGTGTTCAGCAGGACTAATCTCCAGTTACCTCTACATCAATAGAGGAAGGCATGTGTGTTGTCAAATGCCTAAAATCCCAGTACTCTCAATGGTAGAGGTAGGAGGAGTTTGAGGCTAGTCTAGGCTGCATCTCCCTCTCTCAGAGGGGGAGGGAGAGAGAGAGAGAACGTTTTTCCAATTCACTTGAAATAGTCATAATATTTGGGTTTAGATCATGAATAGTTCCAAAATAGCCATACCTTTAAAATATCTGGTAAGTATTGTCATTAAGTTAATACAAGACAAATACATTTAATAGCAATCTACAAAAGTTAATTCTTTAGTGTCTTCACTTCATGGTTTATGTTTAAAGTCTTTGAGGCACCATTTTATTTCACAAATGGACTGAAAGCTCTGCAGAGGTCTAGAAACTAGTGGGTAAGAAATCTGATAACACTGTCTTAACGTCTTCAATCCTGAAGAAATTAATATAATCATAAGAGCTATTCCTTCCTTCTAAGGATTTCCATTTTAAAGTCTTGCTGTTATCCACTTCCCTGGCCTAATGCCTTACTAATTTTCATTTCTTGAGGCTACATGCATGACTTGAATTCAAATAAAAGCACATGCTCTTTTCCCCCATCTAAGCTTGGAATCTAACTCTTTTAATAGGCAAAAACACATTTTCCCAGAAGTCTGATACAGTGCTTTAGTTAGGGTTTCCATTGCTGGGATAAAACACCATGACCAAAAGCAGCTTGGGGAGGAAAGGGAGCCTTATAGCTCTCAGGTCACAGTCCCTCAACTAAGGAAATCAGAGCAGGAATTAAAGGCATGAAACTGGTGGTAGGAACCAAAACAGAGGCCAGGGAAGAGTGCTGCTTACTAGCTTGCTCTCATGGCTTGCTTAGCCTGAGTTCTTACAGTATCCAGAATTACAAGCCTAGGAACAGTACCACCCACAGTGGGCTGGACTCCCCGTAGCAACCATCAGTCAAAAAATGCACCAGAGGCTTTGCCCACAGGACAATCTGGCAGGGCTGTGTTCTCAGTTGAGGTTCCCTCTTCCAGAACGATTATAGCTTATGCTAATGTTGACATAAAACTAACTTGCAATTCAGTAACAATATTCAGGCAGCCAAATGATTGTTATTATCCCCTCCCTTTTTTCTGTTTGTTGATGGGTCTGCATCTCCTCTCTGAGAGAGAGAGAGAGAGAGAGAGAGAGAGAGAGTGCATGTGTATGAGCAGGTGCATACCTATGTGGGGAGCAGAAGTTGATGCCTAGTGTCTTTCCTAATTGGTCTTTACTCCTCACCCACCAGAGAGCAGCAATCATTTATTTTGAAAGGGAGACACACCACTATTTTGAAAGGGAGACAGACACACCGTTACAGGAACTGCGGAAGGACTATAACCGCTCAGATGCAAGTATTCAACTTCAGGTGATTCCGAGTCCAATCTCTACTGACAACATAATTATGATCTGATGAGCCACTGGTCCTGAAGCTCACTTATTCAGCCATACCTCCTGTCTCCACCTCCTCAGCAATAGGACTATATAGGCACTTGAGGCTGTCTGTACCCTGCCTTTTTTGAGGGGGTGGTCATTGGATGGGGGAATGATCAAGTTCAGGTCCTCACACTCATGTGGCAAGTACTTCACAGAGCCACTTCCCAGCCTTTGTCTTTCTTCCTTAGAAATGAATAAGGACAGATGCTTGTAGTCTCAGGAACAGCTAGAAAAGAAATGGATAACGCATAACAGGCAATTCTGGAGCTGGAGATAGATGGTAGATTGCATGTCCTTCTATAGTAGGAATATGGTAATATATATTCAAGAATACATAGTGCTTTTCCCAAGGTGTTTTTTCTGACCTGGGATCATACATAAAGTATACACTATCCTTAGGACAAAGTAGTCTATAAAACAACATGATGCCTATTGTACTATGTGAAGCCAGTTGTGTAAAGTTCCAAAATGAAACGAACGGCCGGGTGAAGATTTCAGGAATGTCTGAACAAGTTCTGATGTTCTGATGTCATTGCAGGACAATCCCGACACTGTGGCACAGGGCTCGTTTCTGGTTCCACTGCAACACACAACAGTCTGGAGGAGACTTAATCCAAGTGGACATAGTTATGCAGCCCAGTCCCGTATCATTAGAGAGAGGCAGCGCCTCTGCCAGGATCCTGCCAACACTGCTTCTAGCCAGACATCCATTAGTAAATACTGCAGTCTTAAAATACTGCCTGGCTTCTGCGGCTGGGTTGTCTCTGTAATGAAAACGAGGCCCAGAATTTTGGAAGTATCATCATGAGTACATTGAGAAACCCCTGCCGGTGAGGCAGCTGAAAGTTTGGCAGACGCCTGGTTCACATCTGTAATCCAAACGTTCCATAGCTGAGGCAGGGGGAGTGCTGTGAAGAAGTAGAGGCCTGCATAGGCTACATTGTGACTTTCAGGCCAGCCTGGGTTCCAGAATGAGACCTTGTTTCAAAGTAAATAAAGAAATAGAAAGAAATTTGTTGTACTTAGAGTGTAATTTTGGCAAAGGCCTTTGGTTTTATTTTGAAATGAAATGCTTTTAATCGGAAATATGTCTTCACTGTTCTTTGACAATGCTAAGCAAGGAGGTAACTGAACCTCTTGTTTTATCTGTCTTGCTTAAGGCTGCATTTTACTTTTATAGAGAAAAGCATAAATTAATATACTATCTCGCTTCAAATAGCTGACCTTTTCACATGGTATTTCTAAAATATTGAAAGAAAGGGTTTGGTTGAAAGGCGCATTGCAAATAATTGTAATGTTTGAGACGTTCTCTAAAAACGTGAGCTCTTCAGTCAGTAGCGACTTCACAATTGGAAAAGCAAGTCTCCTTGGGCTCGCTCCTCTGATCCTTGCCACTTCTCTGAGGTAGAAAACATACAAGCAAGAATGCTGGAGTTTGGAGAACAGCTTGACTAAGATCACAAGCAAATTAGGCAGCATCCAGCAGCAGCCTGGGATTTTGTGACGGACTCTTCTAGTGACTCCATATTTAATGAGGAGAAACTGACAGGTGGGTGGGAACTTTCCAAATACACCAACCCACCCACAAGGCCTATGATCCAGCCTGGCTCTAGAACTGAGAGACAGCTGCCTTTGTGTCAAATAAAGAGCGGTCAGTCTAAATCCACCCCCCCTCCCCCGCAGGCAGTGAGATGTCCTGATCTCTGCAGAAAGCCAGGTAACAGGAAGTTCTGAAGCTGTCTTATAAACACATAGTGGCCAAGGCGGCTACAAACTTCCTCGCCCTCTGGATGAGGAATGCAGATTAATGAGGATGCTATGTGACTGGAATCAGCTCTGGGGCAGTGACACTGCTGGTAGGCGTTTGTAAACAGTAAGACACTGGATTTATCATGCGTGTCTCCTTTCCTGGCAGAACCCCCAGCACCCTCACAGCTTCTTCTCCTATACCCGTCACAGCAGACTCTGCTGACGGAGAGCTGTCTAGACCTCCTGAGCCTAGAAAAGCTGAGAACTTGGAGATACATTGACTGGAGATCACCTTCTGAGTCACCAGGAGAGGCTAACATTAAGAGCCAGTTTCTCCCCATGGCTTGCCTAAGGTTCTCGAAGGAAAATGCTTGGGGAATGAGACCATGTATGATATGCTTATCACATATGCAGATGATTAAAGATGGAATGCAGGACTTAGCTCTGCCTCTCGGTGGTTAGGAGACACAGGTAAGCTACCTAGCCTCCTTGGGCCTCTGGACACTTTTTGGAGATAGAGGACAGGTGTTTAACTTTTTTCAGTGCTGGGCATGGGACACAGGATCATACTCAGGCTGTGTAAGCACACTGCCCCTAAGCTACACCCCCAGCCCAAGGCAGTTGATCTCAAACAGATTTTTATAAACTTCCTTTTTCTTTCGTAAGTAAATCTTAATGTTCTAAACATCTGTTGAAGTGACCATAAGAATTTTCAGCCAGTTCACGTCACCCCTGGTATCTGATACATGACAGAGCCTTAGAGTGACTTGGGATGTGGCTTAGTAGAAGCTCACTTGCCTGGCATTCGGGAGTTTTTGCTTTTAACCCTCAGCATGGACAAAAACAAACAAAACAAACAGCAACAAATAGACAAACCAAACCAACCCAGCTTTAGAGTTGGAGGAGCCGGGGAGGCTCCGGCTCCACTGACCGACCAATCACTAAAGTCATTTTGAGTTGCTTCATCTCTGTTTGTTCCTTTGTGCATAAAATGAAGGTAGTAACCTTTTCTCGGTCAAGGCTGTTTTGTAAATTGTAGAAGACTAAATAAATGTACAGTGTCGTTAGCATTATCTCCTGCACTCAGCACCCTCCTCTGTGAGGAGACGGCTTTATCTTCAGAATGAGTCAGAGTAACGAATGGGTTGATCTGTTGTCTGGCAAGCTCATTTGGGCTTAGAGGTGATACTTATCACGTTTGGACTTCATTTCTCCTGTAAGACTAAAGCCAAGACAGTGTAGATGACATGGGCTATTGACACAAGTAATTAAACCGAAGGGACACCATTTAAAGGGAAGGACTGACCTCATGATGTGACCTTGGTAATGACTCAACCAGTCCCTTCTCCAGAAAGCCAAACCTCAATAATAACTATTGTTATTAATGGGTGCCCACTAAGCACTAGATACTCTTCTTTCTATGAGTTATCTTAACATCGCAAGACCATCTGCAATGAAATTATTTATATTTTATAGTAAGAAAAGACCTAACGAGGTAGAGTATTGGTTTTATTTTGTTGCTTTAAGGGGATAAAAGATTTGCTGATATACATACAAACGGTAACTGCAAAAGCCTGAACTCTGAAATCTAGTGTCTGAGCTAGTTAGCTGTGCGCTTCCCAAATGGAAGAAGCCATTTTCCTCACTCACCACAAGGGCCAAATGCCTTGTTCTTCATCATTGTGGTCGGCTCCATTCCTTCATTTTTATCTCTCCCTTCATTTAAAAATGCTTTTTTGATCTTCAGAAAACTTAAGAGGAGAAATCACAGATTAATCATTGATACCTCCACCCTCCGACGCCCCTCTCACACACTTGTCTTCCATCAGATAGTCTCCACTCAGGGAATGGAGCAGTCCCTTCCCTTGAGGAGTGAGTCCTGCAACTAATTCATCTCTGTCAGTAAGATTTTCCTCCTCTGCTTATCTCCGTCTTTGGTTTAGCATTTGGCCCTTCTTTCTCAGCGCTCTAGAACACGCTGCCTAGTGCGCCCAGGCTCTTAGCAGGGTTTTGTCAGCTGCTGCTTTCCTTCACATCACGGTAAAGTTCTTGCTAACATCTGGGAGATGACTGCTGCGGTGGACACTGGGACACCTGAGCCTAGCTGAGCGCTCAATGGATGGTGAGAAGGCATGGGGGGAAGAAGAGATGCGAGCATGAGATGAGACCCGCTTAGTCAGCAAATGTTAGACTCCATTTGGCTCGGACATTCCCCTTAGTTGCCCTTCCAATAGCAGCAGAAGCATTTGCTGTTTGGCTTGGCGGGTTTCTGTCAGGGTTCAACGCCAAGCTCTGTAATTGGTGCCCAGAGTCAAAGAAACTGATGGAACATGCTGTGCCATTGTAAAAGGAGGCAGCACGGGAAAAGGCGTGCTTTGGGGTATAAAAAACTCCAGCTTGCATCGTTGGCTCACTTTGAAGCACAGCTATATGGCTTTGGTAAGTTTTTAAAGCCCTAGTTTTAATTTTACTTACTGTGAATTAGGGTAATACAGCTACCATTGGGATTTCTGTAAGAATTAAAGACAACAGCCAGGCACACAGAGGCCACTCCATCCAAGAGAGGTAGAAGTTCCAAGTCAAAACCAAAATCTCATTTTAACCTAACCACGTGTCTTGAGCTGGCTTGTCCTTTCCTCTTTTTTAAACATCATTTTTTATTGACTCCTTGGAAATTTCACATAATGCGCCACAATTCCACTCATTTCCCAGTCCCTCCATATCTGCCCTTCACCCTTGCAGTGTCCTCTCCAAAAGAAAATTACAAAATGAAGATATTAATTAAAAACAAAGCAAAACAAACCCATGTCAGTCCGCCATCTTCCCCGCCTCTTCACCACTTCCTCATTCACCTGCGGCGCTGGGAACTGTGGTGTAGGCACACACAAGGCCCTTTCATCCAAACAGCTTTGCTTGCAAATGTTCATTGCCATGAGTTGGCATTCTGGTTCAAGGCCTCTGGCTTCTGGAACACCATCATCACTGGATCCTGCTGTTACCCCAGCCATGGAGATCCTTTGGCTTTGGTTCCACATGACCAGTTCCTTCATGCACTCCAGCAGGTCATAGATGGGGTAGAATGGGCCAACTCAAAGCACTGGATGGGGCCTTGGGTGGTAGCTGAGTTGGTCAGTGCAAGCCTGCACTAGGACCACCCCTCCTCAGGCTAGGGGCAGAGCCAGGTCTCCTACACCCACACTATTGGGGTCAACTCTCACATACCCATGGTCCTAAGCAGCAGCCCAGGCCAGGGTGTCACCATGGTTCCAGGTGGCAGCCAGGCTACTCAGATTTGCATGGCCCTAGCAAAAAAGTGGCCCTCAGGAACCAATATGGCCTCAATGGTGGCCCATACCCTGGGGGCCCGCACAGCCTTCCATGTTAACAGGAGCCATGGATGTCAGCACAAACCCTGGCTGCACTAGGGCAGCACAGGCCACCCAGATCTGCATTGCCCTGGTGGAGACATGGCCCTCAAACACCAGCATGGCCCCAGACCTATGGGTGGTAGCCCAGACCCAAGGTATCCATGCGACCTTTGGTGGCAACCTGTGCCACGTTGTCGTTTTTGACTCTTAATTCCCATCTTGCTGTGCTGCAAACAGTCTTAGTGCATTCTCAAGCTCTAGCTCAGCAGCACCGCACCATCCCGCAGTTTCCCTGCTGCCTGGAAAGCAGAGCCGAGCGTTAGCCTTCACATTGACAGCAACATTGATTTTGCCTTCTGGCGTTCACTATGCTATGAATGCTACGAACTCAGCATTGGCATGCTGAAATAAGAAAGGTTGAGAATCTATTTTCCACCGCTGCAGTCTCTGTACAAACGTTGACAGTTTCTCATCTGAATTATCTGCACAGGTACTGGTGACAGTAGTTTCATATACAAACAAAACCTAAATTGAGCAAAAGATCTAGTTAAAATATATTTCAAGTTTTTGCATGTGAGCGTTATCAGTCAAAGGGGCACTGTTTGTCTCTTAGATGATTGAAATCTATTCATTTAACAAATACATGTTGAAAATCTACAGTTTACAAGGCCTTATACACGCTGGGAGGCACTGGTTCAGCAAGGCAGTCCTAGGGTCACTGGAACAAACCCTCATTCTACCATAGCTTACACTGTGCTGTGAAATACAATAAACAGACATGTACACAAAGAAGAGAAATTCAGATAATGGCTTCAGGAGAGAAAACAGAGCTCCATAATAGTGACTAGAGAGAGTATTTGGTTTATTTTTATATTTATTTTATCTTAATTTGCAAATAAAATCCACATCTAATATTTTGGAAGACTAATAAGCAGGGAAAGGAGAGGAAGGCTCCCCCGAGAAGCTCCTGTGATGTGAACGTGGGGCGACAGCCCTGAGAAGCTGAGGACAATCATATTGGGTAGAGGGAGCAGCAATTCAAAGGTCCTGGGCCAAAGGAGCCTGGGCACGGAAAGAGTACAACCTGCTTGAGCCCAGCTGGATAAAGAAGTAAGACAGGAAGTGAGGTCGAAGGGACAGACGGAAGCAGGTTATGTAAAGTTTCACTGCTTTTGGCAAAACTGGTTCCAATTACAGTGAGAGCCTATGGTCAGAGTTGGATTAAACAAGGGAGAGATATGGACTTAGTATATGCGTGCACTTGTCCACAGAGATGTGTGCATGTTCGTGTTTGTGTGAGGACAGGTGTGTGTAGAGCAGAGGTCAGCCTCAGAAGCTACCTTCTTTGTATTCCTGAGACTAGGTCTCTTAGTGGGAGCTAGGGCTCCCCAATCAGGCTTGGCTTGGCTGTCTAGACAGTCCCAGGGACTGTTTGTCTCTGCTTTCCCAGCTCTGGAGATTATAGACACGTGTTGCACCCAGCTTTTAGAGGTGCTGGGCACTGAACTCGGGTCCTTACGCTTGCACAGCAAGTACTTTGCCATCTTTTCAGACCCCCCATTTATGTCTTCTGAAGATGATGGTTGAGCTGGTGAGTTGGTAAAGGTGCTTTCCAATAAGCTTGATGAAGGGGGTTCATTCTCTGGGAACCACACGGTAGAAGGAGAACGCTGACTCCTACAAATTGTCCTCGGACCTCTGTACCAACAGTGTGGCACATGTAACGCCCCCTCATACAAAAACACAACTAAGTGAATAACTGTAGTTTGCAGGAGGTGATACAGGGTCTTGCTCTGTAGACTAGGCTAGCCTTAAACTCACAGAGGTTTGTCTGTCTCTGCCTTCTGACTACTAGGATTAAAGGTGTGTGTCACCATGATTGGCAACAAATGCAAAAAAAAAAAGAGACATCTTTAGGGATGGAACATGGAAGCATATGAAAACTGTTTTTTTGCAGAGATCCATGTGAGTGACAATGACTTTGGAGACTGTGATGGTGATGGTGAAATTTGGGATTTATTTTGGAGGGGCTGATGGTCCACTGAGTTTGGGGAACCAAGCAAACAGGAAGCCAGAATGAGCAGTATGTTTGAATGAGAATGTCTGTTGGTAAGTGGTGCCGTTTACTAAGCTAGGAAAGGCAGGATTAAGACTTATTTAAGGGGGTTGGTACCTACTCTGGTCATGGTAAACATAATAAACTCATGAGATGCCCCTATGGGAACATGTAACAGGTCCAGTTGCTTGTCTATTTCAGGACACTTCTATTCTCTCTCATGCTTAAGCTCAGTTGTGGGCTAAATTAGGGATCTGTCAGAAAAGGAAGCAGACATGTTTGCCAACAGAGATGCCTTTGTAATCATGCATGGTGTTTCCAGAGCTAAATCCTTGACTTGGGAGACCATGGCAGGCATTCCCTGGACATCTATATTATACATTACCATGTGTCTAGACACTTGTGGCTTACAGAGGAAGTCATTTCTCAGAACAGTTAACATTTATCTACAAAATACTTCCAACTACCTATTTCTGTCTGTAGTTCCACTTGGCATATAGACAGAATGTGGCATAATATGCAAAGCTGAAAATCTAGGTCAAAAATGTTTCTCAGATATAGACACATTTCAGATATGAATACATGGATTTCTAGCCTTTGGGTGGAGAATACCTTTTAAAAAATTGATTCAACAAGACTGTAAATGTATAAAATTATAGCATGTGTGACAAAGAGGGTTTCTGCTTGAAAAAATGGCACTCCCTTCTCATCTCCAACATTCTTACTTTATGTATTTGGTTCCTCAAAAGCTATTTTCAGTTAAAAAAACTATAAGTAAAAAATTTAAATATAAATGAAATTCATTAAAACAAATTTTGATATATGTAAAATAATTGTTTTCACATTAGTGTGACCAGGACATTTAGACAACAAAACATTTGACAGAAGGATTTGACAGAAAGTGTACTCATAAAAGGATTATTAAATATTAATTTAAAATTTGTAATTAAAGTATTACAAACTTGGCACAGTAGTACATGTCTATAACGCAGCATTCTAAAAGTGCAGGCAGGAGAGTTGGGAGTTTGCGTTTACCCTGAACTAGGCTACTCCAGGCTAACATCAGATACATAGTGAGACCTGTCCGAGTGAGCAAGGAAACTAAAGCCTAAATTTCATAGAGGATTAAATAAAACATGAGGCTTGAAGCTGGGTGTGGCGGTTCATGCCCGTAATCTCAGCACTCAGGAAGCTGAGGCAGGAAAACCATGGGTTCTAGGCTAGCCTGGATTACACAGCAAATACAAGGTCAGTCTGAATTAAATAGTAAGACCAGTGTTCAATAGCGTCAGGCATGGTGGTATGTGCCTTTAATCCCAGAACTCACAGGCAGAGGCAGGTAGGTCTCTATAAATTCTTCTAGGCTAGCCTACTCTACAAAATGGGTTCCAGGTTAGCCAGGGCTACATAGTGATACCATCTCAAAACAAATAAAAGGAAAAAGAGAAAAAAAAATAGTTGTAAGGAAAAAACAATCCCTTAGAGTTTGGATTGGAACTTTGAACAAGTAATTCGCTGGCTATAGTCAAACTGTGTGTCCCATTTATTCTCTGTTAATTTTTTCCTTTCTTTTTTGAAAACAGGTTTAATTAGATTTATGTTATTTTTTGAGGCAAAGTCTCACTATTTATTCTTGGCTTGTCTTGAACTCACTGTGTAGTCAAGGCCGGCCTCAAACTCACAGAGATCTGCCTGTCTCTGCCTCCTGAGTGCCGGGATCAAAGGCCTGTGCCGCCACACTGGCCTCACTTTATTTTTCTTGTATAAAAACCCCTGTGGTAGTCACAGCTGACACCTGCCTCTTCTGCATGGCGGGGACCCTGGTGCAGTTTTAACAAGATGGTCTGTGAATTCCTGATAGGGAGATTTGGTGACAAGTCTTTTTCTATAGGTCAGAGATTGGGTAGTTGGAGGTCTTGGAGTTGGCACCAAAGGTGACCTTAATGGAGACGCCCATGGTGGTGGTGGTGACCCTGGATGAAGTGTAGCTATCATCCGTAGCAGCCATTAAGAATAGCTTTTGGAACTCTGATGTTGAGACCAGGCCAGTGTCTCTGCAGGTGGTGAAGGAGCTCCTAGCACAGTAATAGAGACTTGTCACTTCTATGGAACAATGTGGGGCTTGCTGATCTTGTTCCACAAGTAGCATCTCTGCATAGAGACAAAAGAGATGGTCTTAAGGTTTCTGTTGCTGTGAAGAGAGACCATAACCATGGCAATTCTTATTAAGAAAACATTTAATTGAGGCGACAGCTTACAGTTTAAGAGGTTTAATCCATAATCATCATGGCGGGGAGCATGGTGGGGTGCAGGCAGACGTGGTGATGGAGAAGCAGCTGAGAGTCCTACATCTTGCAGGCACAGGAAATACACTGAGTGAATTCGATGGACTGGAAATCTACACTGAGCAGAAACTTAAACAAGAGTCCTCAAAGTCTGCCCCCACAGTGACACACTTCCTTCAACAAGGTCACACCTCCCAATAGTGCCACTCCCTAAGAGTTTATGGGCCAACTACCTTCACACCACCACAGAGATGTTGATCAAAATGATGGCTCTCAGATGGCAGGGGCTACCTGAGCTATCCAGACCCCCATGCATATTGTAATCTTCAGGTCAACAATGCTGTGATCTGGGGTCCCCAGTCAGTGTGAATCAGGTTCTGAACTGGCATAAAAGCCAAAATTTCATTCTTGGATGGTGCCTCCAACTCCAGACTCCCTGATGGGCAGGTAAAACCAACAAATCTCCAGGAAGTCAGTCTTCATGCTGTTGATCAGGCAGCCCACCTTGGGGACATGGTTCACTTCCTGAATCCAGCTTTGCCTTTGCGGCCTCTGCCTGGCCCAGACAGACACTGCTGTAACTTTTGGTCCGCCCACTGTACTGATCTATGTCACCTGCCATTTAGTGTCTTCTCGAGGAAGCTTTATATTTTGAACCAAAATAAAGCTCGTCTCAACAAAGCAATGTTTACCTTGACACTAGAAGAGAAATTAACTATAATCTTCAACTATCTCTTTGGTCTTCCCTGGAATTGTTTCAATAAAAACAACCAAAAAAAAAAAAAACAAAACAACTTTAATCCCAGCTCTCAGGAGACAGACACAGGAGGATCTCTGTGAATCTGAAGCTACCCTGTTCTACAGAGTGAGTCCCAGGACAGGAGCTACATGCAGAAATCCTGTCTTGAAAAACAAACAAACACCAACTACAAAACAAAAACAAAACAAAACAAAAATAAATTTTCTCCCAGTGGCTTGGACTGGACCGACCAGCTCAGCTACCACCCGGCTCTACATCCTGGGCCTTGGGTTGCTCCACCCTAACTTCTACCCCACTTATGACCTGCAAACCAAACACTCAAATACATGAGCCTCTGAGGGCCATCCTCATCCAAACCACCACATACACTAATAAAAAAATGTATTTTAATCAGTTTATTATTATTTTAATTGGGGGGGTTTCGAGACAGGGTCTCAAAACTAAAGCATGGTGTAGATCAACCTGAACACATTTTAATTTATTAAGGAACACCACCCCCAGCAATGGTAACTACCTGAACACAGCCTGTGGAGTCATGTGACTCATGTACCAGCTACTCAACTATTCAGACTTTGATTCCCAGAGAGGGCAGTCCTCTCTATCTTGAAATGTTTAGAAGAACAAAAAGCTTGGGAGCCCAGTAGACGACAGGCTAAGTGTTCAGGCAAAAATGTTATATTGCATGTTTTCAGTATCTAGGAATTTAAGTTTTTTCTTTTTCTTTTCTTTGTGTAGTCCTGGTTGTTATGGAACTCTCTCTGTAGACCAGGCTGGCCTTGAACTCAGAGATGCACCTGCCTCTGCCTCCCAAGTGCTGGGATTAAACTGCTGGGCTGAAAAGAGTTTCATGTATCACTGTTTAAGAAGTGTTCCTCTGGCTGTGCCTGACATGAGACCTAGGGGTTGAAGGAGGTTGATTTTTGATAAACATTCCTTGTGATTTATGTAATCCCAAAGTTGTAAGAACACAATACAGAGCATCAGTGCTGCTACATTCTGTAGGTAAACTCAAATGGCATTTCTTATTTTTATAATTTAATTTTAATATATATAGGTTCATTACGCTCTGAGTCAAATCAGTTGTGCTGATTAGTTTTTTGTTAGTTTGAGACAAGCCATGGTTGCCTGGGAAGAAGGAACCTTAATTGTGAAAATACCTCTATTAGTTTGGCCTGTAGGCAAGTCTGTGGGGCATTTTCCTAATTAATGATTGCTACGGGAGAGCCCAGCTTACTGTGAGTAGTAATGGGCAGCTGATTCTGGGCTAAGAAATCAGGCTGAGCAGGCTATGTCTGGATAGAAGTCAGAATGTGGCCTTCCTCTGGGACCTCTGCTTCAGTTCCTGCCTCCAGGTTCCTGTCCTGTCTGAGTTTCTGTCCCGGCTTCTCTTAGTGAGGGTCTGTAAACTGTAAAGCGAAATAGACCTTTTCCTTTCTGAGTTGCTTTTGTTCATGGTCTTTATCATAGTAACAGAAGCCTAACTAAGACACCAGTCAAATATTTTAACTGAAATATATACTGTTTTTTTCTGCAGGTTTTATTAAAAAAAAAAGTCAAACTTAATTCTAATTAGTGAATAAGAACCCTTTTGGAGCTTAACTAGTTTAGTATCAGTAGAATAAGGGTAAATATTGTAAAACACTTTAGCAATGTACAGTGCTACATACATGTTTATTATAATAATTATTAGCCATAATAATTACAGTAATAGTGGTATACAACTACAAGATCTGGCTTGTGTGTTAACTAGCATGCTGCATTTTAGTATACTGCTAGAGAATTTTTCTAAGCTTCATGAAAACAAATTTTTAATATTATGAATAAAAACAGCACAAAACATTCTTTTTTATAGTTTGACTTTTTTTTTATTGATTTCTATTGAGCTCTACACTTTTCTCTGCTCCCTTCCCCGCCGCTCCCCTTCAATGTTCTCCCAAGGTCCCCAGGCTCCCAATTTACTCAGGAGATCTTGTCTTTTTCTACTTCCCATGTAGATTAGATCTATGTAAGTCTCTCTTACGGTCCTCATTGTTGTCTAGGTTCTCTGGGATTGTGGGAAAAAAAAACATTCTTGCTTGAATTCAAATTGTTACTTCTTTTCTCAGATGGAGTTAACAGATGTTTTAGGTTATATTTTATGTTCTCAGGTATCCAGACGTGTATTTGATGTTTCATTTGAAGACAACAGTGTGAATGATGATAACTTACTTTGTACAGAGTGCGTGGTAGGGACTTGGAGGAGGGAGGAAAAGAAGAGAGTGTAAGAAGGGTTAGACAGATCAGTGTGACACCAGTTCTCTTCTCAGAGGAATGACTGCTTACCATGAGACATTTACCCAGCTCCTATGAGGAAGCCTCGACTGTATTAGTGGCCGGTACACAGCTAACTTTGAGTTCACTTGTTTTCGGCTTTGCTTCTGAGCCCTGTGGTCAGCTGGAAGTGTGGCAATAGTGGGTGATGAATAGTTACCTTTCTGTTTAGAAGAGCTAACCAAGTCAGGTGTGGTGGCTAGTGAGGCCTCTGATCCCAGCAGTGAAGAGGCTGAGGCAGGAGGATCACCACAGGGTTGAGGGTAGCCTGGGTTACACAGTGAGTTCCAGATAGCCTGGGCTACAGAGTGATACTTGTCTCAACCAACCAACCAACCAACCAACAAACAAACACACAAACAAAAAACTTAGAGCCAGGAAGTACTTGGTTCCTGGGCCACAGTCATGACATGCGATGAGTTGTTTCCACTGCCTATGGAACCCAACACACTGTTCATGACATTTATCCAGTGCAGTTAGTTTATTCAGACAGGAGACACTGTTTACATCTAGGTTATATGATGTAGGAGGGTCATCTGTCTATGTGTTACTTTCATTGGTTAATAAAGAAACTGCCTT
>LOEQ01005364.1:0-15309 GCA_001685075.1 Bramus lutescens
ATTTCATTACAGCATTTTCATCCATTGCACAGAATGTAATTTCAGTCATAATCACCCATACTACACTGTCTTGTCCCCACTCCTACTGATCCTCTCTCTTCCTAATCATTCTCCTTTTGTGTTGTATGTGCGTGTGTGCATGTGTGTGAGCATGTGTGTGAGCGTATGTGGCTTGCATGTGCTTAGTCTTAGTCTTCAAGCATTCCAAACTTGCCATCATCCTAGAACTTCTGTTTTCTTAGTACTCCCTAAGCTCCAGCCACGTGTCAGGTGCTTCCCGGGAGATGAAAGCCATGGCTCCCATTTCACCTGAGTGAACTAAGGTTAGAACAGATCCCTGCTGGAGCGCCTGTAGGGCCCAGCTGCGCGACCCTGTACCTGCATGACCCTCTCCCTTGTGTCAGAGCTGCTGTGCATGCACCTGCTTGGGGCGACGACCAGCAGAAAAGCCAAGAGCACATTGGCTCAGCCTGAAAGTTGCCTTTGACGACTGCCTCTTCCCAGAGACGACGAGTTCCGTGTCACCGTGCATTGTGTGATTGTTATTGTCCGTGGCATGGATGGAAATGGATCACTCACTTACAGAGAAGACTCTGTGTGTGTGTGGGGGGGGGAGATCAGCTTTGGTGGAGATGCATCCTCCCAGGATCTCATTTTTAATAGGGGCCCCTCTGACTTGCAGATGCCATGCAGCTATCTCAGAACACACCCCAAGATGCTAGCTCCCCATTTTGGAACTGTGAAAACACCTAGCAAACCTTTCCAGAATTACTGTGTTGTTACTGGCAAAGCAAATAATCAAATTTAATTTCTGGATTCTTCTCTTGAGTCCTATGTTTCCGTGTTCTTCTTGACCTGGTTTTGGGAAATGGCCAACATCCTGCAATTCTATGCTGCAAGCAAAGCTAGGGAACATGCTCTACTTTTGAGCTGATTGCATCCCTTTGTTTATCATTCTGACACATTTTTTTATTTCTCCCTTTATTTTAAATGTCTAGATGGTTCTAAAGGGTATTAAAAATTAAAAACTAGTTAAGATCTTCTTAAAGTTTTCCTTAGCTCCACATCCCTGGTGAACTTTGCCCTCCTTTCTCCTCCTCTTCTGTTCTGCCTTTTCCCACCCTTTCTTTTTGTCTCCCCACTTCCTTCCTTTTCTTTCTTCCCACCCACTTCCCTGTTCCTCCCATCTAAGAGAAATATTCCCCATCCCTCCGTGAGTGGTGAACGCCTACCAGTACGATTCTCCAGAACCCAGCTCAGAGTGACCTTTTCTGGAAAGCATAAGCTTAGCCCGTTCCTCTGCTGTGTTCTCAAAGCTGTGTTCCTTGGGTTCCTCACTACGCCAACCATGTTATAGTATAAATCCTGCTAAATGCAGATCCCCTGGATGACTTCCCTGCTCAAAATATCTCAGGGACATCTTATTAACAATAGAATAACTTGCAGACTTTGTAGTCTGGAGTCCATCGTGTTTCGTGCTGTAAACCCCAAGAGTGTTTTCTAGTTCCATATTTTGCCACTCACCCATCCATTTTGAGGTCCAGGAACAGAGCCCCCGTGTGCTGGGGAGAGCTGCTATCCATAGCCACATCTCTAGTTCTCTTTCTTTGAGTTCCTTGAATGTGTCACCCTTTGCCAGCTCAGATGTCACCACTCCCAGGAGCCTGGGTTGCTGGTCCCTCAGCTGCATCTTCCACCCTCTCTGTGCCATAGATGCATCTTTTCCACGGGTTGGCATACTACCTCGCCTCTCCTTCATCCGCCCATGATCTCGAGTCTAGGTTTTGTCCTCAGCATCCATCTGAGCACGAAGTACAATTTTGGTACTCAATAAGTTTTTGTTGAATTAATATGTTAAGAGTGGCCATCGCCCGTGGTGAGTCTACTAGCATCATGGCATGATCATGAAACAGTGGTTTCTAATCTTGTAACAAGGCAATGCAAAATGCAGCCTGCAATCAGGTGATGTAAATAGGAAGGACGGCTTCCAAAACCGACTTGTGATCATTGTCAGTGTGGTTCTCGTTAGTATGTTTGATTCTTCCAAGCTTTAGGGTGTGAGGCACAGTGTGTAGAGGTGTGCCCCTGGTTGGTGCAGTTCACGTGGACCTTCTGCCTCCTGCAAATGTGACCCAGGTGCTCTATCACAAGCGCCGCTGTGCGCTGCACTTTGCTGGACGTCATTTGTCTACTCAGGTCATTTTGATTCCTCTGTCAAACTTTCCCTCAAGTCTGAATTTCCTTCTGACCTCAGCAGCTGTAATATAATCTGTCGCCAGTGCTTGGTTGTTTTCAACAGACTTTCACTTTGCAGTTTACAAAAAAAAGAACACGGACCCTCAAAGTATTACAAGGACGATGAGGAAACAAAGTAAATACCTCTGGAGTTGTCGTTATGCGTCTTCCCTCTTTACTCTGGCTGTTCCCCCTCTTTATCCCCAGCAGCCCTGCATTTCCACACCCCTGGTCGCCAGCACCAAATGGTAATTTATCATCTTTCCTGGCAGGCTTCCTGTTTCATCCTGCACCTGCCTCCTTGAAAGAAAACAAGACATCAGATACTTATTCAAATAATGGAATAGCTGATCAACCGGGTCTCCACACAATAGAGAGGGTTCCGTGCTAAAAGAACAACGTTCTCATGCTTTCTGCGTGACATATGCATCCTTTCTCTTAAGATTTATGAACCCATAACTATTGGTATTGTTAATATAATCAAACCTTTATAGCCTCGCTCCAAAGCTTAAACTTATTATCAATTGGCTGCTGGAGGGAAGTCAATCAATTTCATAAATGCTTAAACACCTGCACTCCCTTTGACTCAGAGGGAAAAAAAAATCAATACCCAGTGTTCATTTCTCGTGAGGTAGATTGCAACCGAGCCTTGCTTGCAAGTTTAGCAGAACTTGTAATTCAAGGAGCCATGCTTGAAGAGAATGTGAACATAATCTTGAAGTTTTGAGGGAAAAATTATTCTTTTTCTTTTTCTCCCTTGATTCCAAATAAAAGGGTCGACTTTGAAAGAAAGCCAGGCAGAACAAAGCAGGGTTCGCCGACACTGCTTCAGGTTAAACCCCTACAAGTTGTGGGAGTGCTCGCAGGGTGGATGCTCACTCTGGTCACAGCGTAAGCCAGGCCCGGCACTTGTCTTTGGGGGATGCAGGATGGCTGAGACGGGGTCCCTGCCTACAGGACGGTCACCATCTAATGGTGGAAGAACATGTCTAACAACATGCTTGATAAATGTAGACATAGGGTGACGTCATGCTCTGTCAATGGCGACAGGGAAAACTGGAAGAGAAGTATTAGAGACGAGACATGAAAGAGCAGCTTATCAGACGCCTGTTAGAGACGGGACGGTGCCTTGGCCTCTATGATCGCTGGTAATGTGGGTTATATAGTGAGACTGCGCAGCGGAGCGAGTGCAACAGGGGGTTTAACTCCTCTTTCCGTTGTGATGTCTCCTTTGTTCTTTCGAAAAGAATGTGTTGAAATGCAGCAGAACAGAATCATTATAAACAATGGACTGACATTTAGCGTTTGTTCTTTCGGCTTCACGTGTTATTTGAGTGAAGGGGTAGGAATACTCGGGTAGACCTGGCATCACCTCCATCCTCCCCTCTCTCTCCCTAGAGGAAGCCTCTGCCCTGGACCATGTGCCCACCGATCTAACCGCTTTGTCTTTAAGCTTCCCACACTTGCTCATTGGTTTTTATCATGTGTAAAATTTTGCCATTAAAATTAGCCATCCTTTTTATTCCTTGAGGTTTTCCAAAGCATCAAATAAATCAAATAAGATATCAAATTATTTTAACCTGTAAATTGCTATTATTAAAATAATCTATTAATATTTTATTAATAATTTTATTATATTTATAAACAATTATGATAGCTCATATGTATTTATGATTTACCTAGATTTAGATATATAAACATAATTAACATAAAACCACATATATACACAATGTATATGTGTAGATAGATAGATAGATAGATAGATAATTTAGATAGATTGATGTGCTTATACCGAGATACACACAGTGAGTCCTTCATATTCATGGACTCCATACCTGTGGATTGAACCAAGCAGTATTTTGGGAAAACATAATATTGGTGCCAAACATGTAGACATACTTTCTCTTGTCATTATTCCCTTAACAATACAACAACTGTTCATATAGCTTTTGCATTAGGAATTATTTATAATTTAGACATGATCTCCCTATAAACGCCTATTGGTGGGCCTGTCTGTCTTTCTGTACTCATATGGTTCCTGAGAACATGCTGAACGTCCCTAAGACCTGCTGGGTTTCTTGCAAGGAGTGCGGCAACACCGGTTCACAAAGTGACACAGTACAAGGCCAGCGAGGACTTTGTGTGCCCAGCAGAGGAAGAATTCTGACAGGAGACAACATGGTGGTGGGTGGGCACACGGTGCTCGCTTTCTGCAAAGGGGCTAAAACCACAGAGAAGATCATGCTGAGGCTTGAGCGAGCTGAGCCCAATAGCAGCCCTAAGGGAATGTGGACTCGGAGGTGGTAAGAAGAGAAAGGGCCAGTGACTCAGCTCTATGCTGGTATTGTTATGAAGACAATAGAAAAAGTGAGCTTTTGCTCACCTCAGAAAAAAATTAGACATGTTGTAATACATGTGGTACACTTTCCATAGATTGTATGTAAGTGCTGCTTTATTTCATAAAAGGGCTTGAGAATTTGTAGCTTTTAGTGTCCCCTTGGGGATCCTGGAGCATGTTTCCTGCTAATATAGAGGGAGGACTGTGTGTGTGTGTGTGTGTGTGTGTGCGCGCGCGCGTGCGTGTGCACGTGTGTGTGCACGTGTGCGCATGTGTGTGCACGTGTACGTGCGTGCGTGTGCATGAATGCATTCATACATAAGTGCTACTTCTGATGTTTTCAAAGTGTTTTTCTATGATATCCATCCGCACTAGTTTGTGTCCATAGAAGAGCGTCTGGACTTCATCAAGTATTCTATCAAATCAATTCATACTTTTTTTCTTTTAGACAAGTTTTCACTGTGTAGATCAATGAGGCTGGCCTCAAACTCTCAGAGCTCTGCCTGCCTATGTTTCCCAAGTGCTGGGGATTAAGCATATGCATCACCATGCCTGGCTCAATCCACACTTTTGGAGGGTTAGGGTCTTTGTTTTTGTTAGCCTTCATTAGGCCAATGGCTGCTTTTGCAGCTCTGATACCTCAGAACCTGGCACAACCTTAGTGAATGATAACGTTTGTCTGTTTGGCTTGAGCAGGAGACAGCGTCCTAGGGTTGATGACTTTGTGTGTAAGGCTAGAGAGCGGACAGGATGTCCACAAGTGGATGAAAATGGCCTGCACTAGCTCTGAGGCTCAGGAGTAAAGTGGCCCCGAGCAGGTGACTCTGAATCCAGGTTTCCGCCGCTGAGTATTTCTTCTGGATTCGGAGGTGGTCATAATTAGCACACACCTTTTAGCTGTTAGGATATCTTTGCTGTTAAGTTGTGAAGCAAAATAGTTGCCAGGGTTAGGTAATGGCTGTCTGACCTGCCTTGGAATTCTCCCCAGATACCCTCCAAGGTTATTTTTCTACTTTTTACACCTGGTGTGCTGTTTGATAGTATGACACCTGGTGACTGGAATTTTTTAGCTCTCCACCTGCTCACAAAATATGTTATTTATTTTGTCTAAAAATAATCTCTGTTTTTTTTAAAGTGTAGAACAGAAAAGAACCCAATTAAAAAGTTTAAATAATCAAATTAAGCAAGAAAGAGCCAAGGTTCGCCTGGTCACCATCTGCCTGGTTTTTAGCTTTTGCGCACCTTCAGCTCTTGGATGGACACGAATGGGGAGCTCTTGCTTTTGTACAGGACCAGATCAGCGCTCCTTTAATTTGCCCCATCCCTTTCCCCCCATCCCATGTCTTCAGAATTTAAAAGTCCCTGGGGGTGACAAAGATTCCTACTTTAACCATCAAAGAAAACCCATGAGAATGTGCTGATCAGACCTAGTAACCCCATAGATGGTCCCCAGTCTCCGTGTCTCTGGTAACAGTGCCTAGCATCCATTCCCACGGTGACAGCCACTAGCCACCCAGTCCGTGCTGGCCACTTACAGAAAGATAAGCATGAATACAGCCAGTCTTTCAGGGTTTGCTTTATGTGACTTCCTCTTCCATTTTGAACCGACTTTCAGAATGTTGGTTACAAATAAAGACGTATCTGTTTTCTGAGGAGTTACCAAGATTTGATATTAAAAGGATCATCGGTACACACTTATTTGATGCTTTTGGAAATATTTGCCAAGGTTAATAAAAAGAAGACATACTACCTGTTCCGAAGGGGCACAGCTCTCACATTTGGTGGCATCAGACACCTGTCTGAGCAGAGATCTGGTCTTTGCTTTTCAAGTCCTCGTTGTTGGTTACCCTGTGAGGACGGCTTTTCTACATCAGGCCTTTGCAAAGGTGTGCTTTGAAGATGAATGTGGAAGGTGAGCTCGACTGACAGAAGGGTAAGAGGAATCATTCAGGCAGAGTTATCATAGCTCTGTGTAGCCTATAGAAGCCTAAGAAAATCCAACAAGCTGAAGGGGTTCCAAACCAAGATTGGCACTGAGTGTGGACTCCTGTTCCTGCAACAGATGCTGGTGCTCACTTTCCTCTCTTCTTGACATGTGTTGAAAATTGTGTGTTGAACTCTTGTAAGAAGACTCTATTAAGAGGTGGGAACTTTGGCGTGTCATTTGGTTCTGAGAGATTGACCCTCACTAGTGAGATAAATGCCCTTCTAAAAGAGACCCCATCCATCACCTTGCTCTTTTCCTGCCATAGAAGGATGCAGAGAGAGTGGGATGGTTTATGCCAAGAGGGGATGGTCATCAAGATGCAAAAGCATTCTCAACGTGATCTTGGATCTCCAGCTGAATTTTATGGATCTGAGACAAAAGAAAAAATAGAACTTGAAGTTAGGTAGATGGAGGAGGTAGGGGTAGATCTGGCAGGAGTTAGGATCAAAAGACACTGTATAAAATGATCAGTTAATTAGTTAATTATTAAAATATTATTTAAAATTCATTATTCAGATATAGTCAAATTACCTATGAATATTCAAATTTATACCTGCGGCCCAGTGCTTCCTTTAGCCTTAGGCAGAGGCACATCTTTTGACAATGGGCAGTGGTTAATGCGGAGACTCATAATGGGTCAAAGTGCTGAGAATAATTGACTATTAAGTGTTCAGCCCTAAAGAGGACATCTACATCAATGTTCCTCCCACCCCAAGACCCAGGGAATATTATGCAAGATGGGACAGGAAAAACCTGTAAGGACTGAAGGAAGGAGGGGACCTGCTACTACATGCTGTCTTCCGGATATAACGTGGCTGCTGCGATTATGCACACAAAGCAGCTGTGGCTACGGGTGCAAGATGGGGCCCTCAGTATTCTTTCATGGATCAGTGAGGGGCTCAGAGGTTATCCCCTTCCCCAGCAGCCCATTAGCACTTACCTGTTGCCAGTGGAGGGAGGTGTGGTTTTCTTCAGTGGTGTAGCCACCGGTAAGCTGTCCAGGCTCTAGCAAATAACCTACCCAAGCTCATGCAACCAACCTTAATTAAACCCATGGGGTGGCTATTTAGCTTGGCTGTGTACTTTGAACAAAAGCTATAGTTTCAAGACAACATTCTTCTTCTACATATTTATTCATGCTTATTTTATGACTGGGTAGCAGAAAACATAAAAGTATTTTTAAAAAAAAAACAACAAAATCAAGATCCCTGGTAATTGCATTATTCAGAAATAGTGAGTTAAAGTTTTATTTTCCTAAGAACATACTAGTGTGCTCCTGCAATTTCACTTTTCAAAAGATAAAATTGGATTGCATCAAATATACCTTGTGAATCCTTCATATCATGCCACGTATATTTTGAGATTCATATCCTTTGAAAGGGTCTGGTCTATCATGTACTGTATCATAATCTCTGATCAAATAATTTGAAAACAAACCCTCAATAAGCAGTCACATTCAGCGATCTTGGTATACATCTCTTATTATTTCTAAAATAATATTATTATGAATAATATTGATGAATTAAAGGGTAGAAGAAATGCTATGTTTCATGACTGTGATTATAAGCCTTTCAAATGCATTTTTAATAAAGTCATTTTATTGTGACAAACTGTGATCAAGTGCAACTCCCTGGTACAGTAAATGACAAACGCATAAGATTTTCTTATTCTTAAACATGTTTTGAAAACACTTTCAATTAACTCATAAGCACGAACAGTTTGCCAGATGCTAGATTTGAGTACTAATTGAGTACCACTAGCCAACTATTTTTCTCTCGGTGTGACACTCTTTCGGACTTATCTTTGAAAACTCACTTTTGAAAAGCCTTGCAGAAGCTTATCTCTGAAATAGGTGTGTTAAACTAGAATCCTCCAAGCCTCCTCCTTTCTTTAAAACTCTGTGTTCTTATTCTTCATAATTGCATGAGAAATTATTTTATAAGACATACAATGTATTTCTTTGACAATTTTTTATTTATTCTTTCATACTATATTTTGATCATAGAGTTTCCCCTCTCTTGACTCCTCCAAGGTTCTCCCCACCTCCTCATCCATCCAACTTCCTCCTCTTCCTCAAGACAAAACCAAAAGTAAAATAAAACAAAAAAATGGAAAAAATTCAAGTCAAAACAAAATGAAATGAAAAGCTCACAAAAATAAAACCCCAAACCTTTGGAGTCCAGTTTGTGTTGGCCAGCTACTACTTTCTCTGGGGCCTGCTCTGGGATGTGTTTGATACACCCAGTGACACTCCTCTGGGGAAAACGAATTTTCCCTTTCTCGGCAGGCATCTATTGCAGACAGCTCCTTGGTTAGAGGTGGGACCCTGTGTCTTGTTTCCCCTCCCTCTATTCAGCATTTGGATTTGTCTGGTGTGAACCTGTTCAGGTCTTATGCACGCTGCCACAGTCTCTACAAGTTCAGGTGGAAATCAGCCTTGTTATTTCTAGAAGACACTGCTTCCTTGGATTCGTCCATCACTTCTGGCTCTTACACTCTCTCTGTCTCTTCTTCTGCAGAGATCCCTGAGCCTCTAGGGTAGGAGTTTGAGGACTACATCCCATTTAGACAGAGTGCTCCAAAGTCTCTCACTCTCTGCACTTGTCCAATAGTGATCTCTGGGCTAATTCTCATCTTCTGTAAGCAGCGTCTTTGATGAGCATTGAACAACACCCTATAGCTATATCTATCTCTATCTAAATACATCAACATATTTATATCTATATTTCTATCTATGTCCATAACTATATACATATCTCTATCTACATGCATATCTATGGCTATATCTATATACATATCTCTATCTACATGCATATCTATGGCTATATCTATATACATATCTCTATCTACATGCATATCTATAGCTATATCTATATGCATATCTCTATCTACATGCATATCTATGGCTATATCTATATACATATTTCTATCTACATGCATATCTATGGCTATAGCAGCATGCCATTTAGGAATGAAGCTATTGCTGTGTTCCTTTAGCAAACGAACAGTAGTAGGGTTTGCCCTGGGAGCATGCCCTATCTTGGTCCATTTATTGGTATTATGTATGAGTCACAGCTCATGGAATGGGCCTTAAATCCAATAACAAAACATGGTTGGCTATTCCCATACATTTGTGACACTGTTGAATTAGTCTATCTTTCAGGTAGGTCACTGTCAGAGGTAGTAGTGTTTGTATATGAGAAATATTGATGGTTATTCCTACCTCTGGTAGTATGCCAAGTGATATCTGGTTCTGTGAATGCTATTCAGTAGGGGTGGAGCTTCTAATTAGTCACCAGCTCAAATTGTCCCATGTTTGATGACATAGGTAAGCGGTGTCTTCAGCAACAAGGGCTTGCTAATGGGTAGTGGAGAATAACCAAAAGCCTTGACAATAGCCTGTGGTGTTTGGGTATGGGACCTCTATGGCCACAAGTCAACAAGCTGTAACCCATTCCTGGCACTGGAGGTTTTATTTGGTGGCCTAGGATGTCTGGCTAGGGTTTTGTCTAGTTGTCTTCCTTCTAGCCTATCTTCCTTCCTTTGTGACTTCAACTGACCTGAAGGTTCACTTTCTACCAGGGATCCACAGTGGCTACACTAAGCTGAGATTAAGGTCGACAGCCTTTATTGTCCTTCTTGTCCTCCAGTGTCGTCTTGCTGAGAGACTCAGCGCTATTGTGACTTAATAAAGATTTCTCAAGCAATGGGAAATGAATGTTATAGTTTGGGGTAATTCAAAGTATATGTCACACAAAGATAATCTACTGAGCATCTTTTCTGGGTAATAACCTAAGTTTAATGGATTACAGAAATATAAACAGGGAATAATGCCTACCTTCAGAACTTTTCCATGAAAAGTCATACATGAATTCTGTTGGTGGGAATTTATAAACACATAAGAATTCTAGTAATTGACCTTACGATACTTATAATCTCATAAGTAGATAATCTATGAACCCAGATGAAAGAGCACAAAGGGGGAGCAAAAAAATTAAAGATGTGTATAATACATTAAAAAATATTAGGAAGGCAATGTTACACTTATTTGAAATATAAAAATCAAAATATAGATGTAGGAAGAAATAATATTGTAATTTTAGGATAACTCACCTTAATTTCGTTAAGGAGACCCTTAAGAAGCACACACATATAACCAGAATATGGCACTCATCTTAAGATGGAAAATATGCCTTTAAAATATGACCCAAGGGAGCAAAACACAAGTTGCTGATTATGAGAGATGGCTTAGGAACAAGCTATGCACAGGCAGACAATGCTTATGGATGGCATGTTTAATACCAGCTTCATACTTTGCCAAAGCTCCAAAGAGCGCTCATTCAGTCAGGGTCACATGCTGTTCTGCAAATTAATCTTTTGAATATTTTAATCTGACTTCCTTTGGTTTATTCTTCTTATTGTTGGTTTTTAATTTGTTAGGTCACTTTGTACTTTTTGCCAGTGCTCAGCATTTCCTAATTTTCCCGAGGAACACTTGAGTACAAAAACCATTACTTAAGATCTAGCCTTAAAGCCCTTGACTTAGGAGGCTCCCTGGCAAGCCAGGGCAGCAGAAGTAATAGACAAAGCTGGCTGTATCTGGTTGCCTGGGCTCGTCGACTTGCCTTGCATATGTGAAGATATTAAGTTCCTAGCCAGTTAATTAAAAAGAGCTTCTTCGTGTGTCAACAATGCCGGGTCAAGTCCATACACAGGGCGCCGGTATTGCTGTTTCAGAAGACAACACGCTCCAAGTCCGCACACTTGCAAAGTCAGTTTCTTTTCTGTACGTGCCTGCTTCTCACCTGTACTTCTCTCGCTAATGAATTAATTTCCCTGCCAGAGTAGCTCTGATTTCATCCCAAAAGTTGTTTAAGAGAAAGCATGACAGGTTGCCTTTTGTGAATTCATTATGCTCATTAGGGCACGGAAGGCATCAGCTGAGAGCTAGAGCGACTGATCCCAGGTCTGGCAGTGTGATGGGCACCCATGCGTGTCTGAGCTCCATCTTATCATCCATCTCGTCTTTATCTTCTCTAACCCTCACTGCCTGGCCATAAAATGAGGAGGGTGATTGATTGCACCTGCCGATGTGATTGTATTTAGATTTAGCTGCTATAAATATGATTCTGAATCACAGAGCAGGCTCCGGCTGCTGCTATTTTTACTATTATTTTTATTGATCTGTTTTAAAGAGGAGGGATGTATGTGAAATTCTGCAATGCTCTTGCTTCCATTGTCGCATTTTGTACTGAATTGCCCCCAGAGATCTCTCTCCCCATGAGAGGTAGATTGTTGACAAAAGCTACATCTGCAATGGACATTTCTTGTCTGCTTTGTCATTTTTCACCCACTCCATCATGAGACATAGTGAAGGAAAAGCGTGTATAAAAATTGAACCTCCCGAACGTATGTTATTTTACATGTATGAAGGCAAGACCACACACTAACTCCGTAAGAACTGCTGCTATGATCCAGTCCTAGCTCAGAGTCTGAGAACAGTAAAACCTAAGCCCTGAAAAGAAAATACAGATTTCAGTTCTAAAACCAAGTCCCAGGACACAATTATAACTTAGGGTTCAAACGTTCAGGTATGAACTGCTGCTTCCGGGTTCTAGTCAGTTGATCCATTCATCTGTTCCGGTACGGAGGCCACATTCTTTATTATTCCAACAATGGGTCTTGTATGGTGAGGATGCCATCTCGCTAACAATAAAATTTCCTGGTCGCTGATCTCTGATGTAAGTTTTAGGATCAGCTTATTGGTAGGGCTCGAATTGGGTAGAGTTTATAAATGTGTTGAGGAGAACTAAGTTTGTGCTTCGCCTAGGCTTGTGAGACCCTGTTTCAGACTAAAAAGATGGGGTTGCTTGTGCAGCCCGTCCTAAAGTAATGCTTGGCAGGAATGGCTATGTTCTAGAGACACTTGTTCCCTTTCTTTGGCTATCAGATCATGGAAACAGTGGAACCCAAGAAACTAGAATTTCCGTGGGAATCTTTGGTTGGAAGAAGCTAAGACTAAAGCCTTGAAGGCAGCCAGAGCACAGATCTACAGGCAGAGGATAGTGTAGCCAGAGCAGGGATCTACAGCCAGAGAACAAATCTACAGGCAGAGGAATCACATCGGTCTCGTCCCTAGATGTCGGTCTCTTGTTATCTACAGGCAGAGGATAGTGTAGCCAGAGCAGGGATCTACAGCCAGAGAACAAATCTACAGGCAGAGGAGAAACCTACAGACAGACAAAGACCCTGTCTCATGGAGATAGATTTACAAGTGGTCAGGTGACCTTGCAAAAGAGTCTTGGGACTCAGACAATGGGCTGGGACCACGCCTTGCAGGAACTGCTTAGCTGCCTATATAGCATGTCCTTGTTGCTACATAAGCCTTACACTCGTGTTGCGACCCAAAAGATAGACTTGCAGATGTCACTTGATCTGTGTCCCTCTTACCAATATGGACACATTGAATACATTTCCTTCCTCTGTTTCTCACTATTTAAATCTTTCCTTGCTTCTTTGAACTCTCTAATTTCAAACCTTTATTATTTAAGAATTTCATGTATATAGGCAATGCTCTGATCAATGTCATCCCTCCAACTCCTCCCTTATCCCCCCACTTTGATTCTCAATTTTATGTGTTTTCTTTTAAAAATCCACCGAGTCCACTTGGTGGTGTCAGTATGTGCTTGTGTATAAGGCCATCTACTGGAGAGTGGGTAGCCTCTCAGAGGACACATCCCGGAGAAAACAGGCTCTCCCTGTCCAAACAACCATCAGTGACCAACAGCAACTCATCTTGGGGTAATATGCCATGGCCACGTCCTATCTCTATGATTGCGTTTTGTCCGGCTTGATCTTCTACACACCTTGCACATGCTTTTATAGCCTCTGAGAATGTGTATGTGCAACTGCCTTCTTCTTTTCTGTCGGCTACCACGGGCCTCCTGTAGTCTTCCATGCCTCTGTCTCTTGCGATCTTTCCACCCCCCTCTCCTGAGATGACCTGTGAACCTTGGGAGGAGGGGGTGTGTTAGAAATGTCCCATTTGGAGAGGAACACTCTGAAGTAATTCCCTTATTTTCTATACCATCCCATGTCTGACACTCATTGCATATATATTTATATATATAGAACATCTTGATATCATTTAAAAAACACTTTGGGCATCTAAAAGCAATAATCTGGCTCATGTGGAAATTAAAATTACATTCCTTCAAAACCTTCAACAGCAACATATTATTTCAGAATAAAACTGAGCAGGATAAAGAAGATATTTAGAAGACTGTCTGAGCTAAGGTTTTCATAGCCACTTTGACTGCAGATTGTAATAAGATCTGGAACAATATCAATATCAATACTACTATGTAATACTATGTAACACAATGTAACACTATGTAATATAATGTAATACCACTACAATGAGCCCCTCCTGGGGAGAGTAAATTCTGGAAAAACAACATGAATAAGGGATTACGACTAACTCAGGGACAGGATGGGTGGGGTGGGGCAATAGTCTGTAACAGCTGACATCGCAAATTGAGTTTTGAAATGCAGTCAGAGCTGGAAGAGGTATGTCATATATCACAAACCTGAAGCAGCCATGTAGATGTGTATGCATGATCACTCTGTTTAAGATCATAACAAGTATAAGAGTCTTCATTATGAAGTCAATGTTGTACCAGAGCTTCATATGTATTCATACATATGAATGATAATAGTCCAAGACATGAGGAGGCAGCAAATGCTGCAAGCTATTCAAGTCAACAACGATTAAGGAAAGGTTATGGGGCTATTCACAGAAACAGCTGACCTGAGCTAGTGAGAACTCACTGACTTTGGTCTGATAGCGGGCGAACCTGCATAGGTTAGGCCCTCTGAATGCTGGGGACAGTTGTATGGCTTGGGCAGTCTGTGGGACCATTGGCATGGGGACCAGGATTTATCCCTAGTGCTTGAACTGGTATCTAAGAACACATTCTCTTTGGAGAGATCCCTTGCTCAGCCTAGATATGGGGGGGGGAGCCTTGATCTTGCATTGAAGTGTTAGACTTTGTTGACTCCCCATGGGAACCCTTACCCTTTCTGAGGAGAGGATGGGGAGGTGGGGTGGGNGGGAGGGAGTGGGGATGAGGACAGCTGTGCAAAATGAGAAAAGATTATGTTTTTAAAAATCTTAATAATAAAGAAAAAAGAAAAAAGTTATGGGAAAAGGTAAGTGCTCAGAAACAATGTGTTTCCATGGATGAACAACATGGACTTTTAAAGTCTATGTATTTTTCTTTTTGTTTTTTGAGACAGGGTTTTTTTGGGTAGCCCTGGCTGTCCTGAAACTTGCTTTATACACCAGGGTGGCCTCAAACTCAGAGATCCTCCTGCCTCTGCCTCCAGAGTGCTGGGATAACAGGTGTGCACCACCATGTCCATCTTAAGTCTATATATTCTTTTGAAATGTGTATTAGATTTATTCTGCCCCTGGGTTTCAGCACAAGGCTAGCCAGAAGGTGGGGCAGAATACCATAGCAGAAGGAGTGTGTACCAGGAAGTCTGCTTTCCCCAAGGTGGACGGGCCACCTTGAAGATGGATGGGCCAGGAGCAAAGGCACAGCTTCAGTGAGATCATTCCTCCACCCAGGCTCCACCTTTTAATCCCCAACATCTCCTAATAATGCCATCAAATCATGACTCCATCCATTAATCCTTTGATAAGATGTGAGCTCTCGTGATCCAATCACTTCTAATGGCTTCCCCC
>LOEQ01005364.1:21506-42030 GCA_001685075.1 Bramus lutescens
AGAGAGAGAGAGAGAGAGAGAGAGAGAGAGAGAGAGAGAGAGAGAGAACCTTCCTATTTTTCTGTCTCTTACCATTTTTTTTTTCTGGCTCATCTTCCACAGTGTTCCCTAATCTCCTGTGCAGGAGCTGTATTGTAAATGTGTCATTTGGGGTTGGCACTACAGGATCACCAAATACCTGCCTTTTGGACCAGTTGTGGTTTTCTTTAATGTGGTCTCTTTCTGTTGCAAGGAGAAGTTTCTCTGATGAGGGGCAAGAGCTACACTCATCGGGGGATATAAGAATACATATTTAGAATAAAGTTAGGAATTATGATGACTTAGTCATGTGGCAGTTGTGGGTTCTCCTCCAAGACATATGACCCTGTTGACTAAGTTTCAGGACTAAGCCTGATTTTGCTCTTGCTGAGAAAGCGTTAAGTCCAATCAGGGAACTCTTGGCTACCTCCAAGACACGCACGCCGCTATCATACTTTAAGGGTGGTTATGCCGTGGCGGCTATTAAAGTCCATAGGCTCTGCAGGTAGGAAGAACTATTGATTGCTCCCCCACTGGGAAGATTGTATGGCACTTTCTGGTACCAGGAAAGCTAGTTCTCAGGGAGGAGGCTTTCACACCAGATGTCCCAGTTCTGTGTACTAAAGGCATGGTGCTTTCAGCTACAGGGACTTACCTTCCACCTCTGGGAGGTAACGAAGGGCAGTGACAACAACCTATGATGCTTTGGGAGTTCTCTCGCACAACCCTGACGAACAGCTCAAAAGGCGGCTTCCTAGGCCTGCCGTCGGGATTCTCGCTGTGCCGTCTATGGCTCTTGTGAGAAGAATTGACAGCCTCGGTGGGAAGTTTTCATTTAAGCTATACATATCTATTATATATACAAACTTACAGGTAATTTTAAGTAAATAGATAATAATATGATTCCTTGTGACTTTTTCAGACAATCTTACTGGTGGTTACCTTCTTCCCTCCCCTGGGTTGCCCTCCCTCTCCTTCTTAACTAAAGCCCTCCCCATTTTATCGTTTCCCCTCCAAGTCGCTTGTAGCTTGTTATTCCTCTATAAATTGCTTCCATGGTTTGGCTTTTAATATATTCATTTATTTTGGTTGGCTTTGACTGAATTTGTGATCTGGGGTCAAATTGGCAATTTTAGGATCACTCTTACTTTGATCAAAGATACAGTCCAGTTGGGTGACCCTTGCCCACTACTTTGGGCATGTCACAGGTTAATTTATATCTATGCCACCAGAATGTTTTCCGTCCCCATTTCAGTCCTCTGGCTGGCAATGTTCTGTTTAACAGGCAACTCATTTCTCTAACCATTATGCTGCTCTGGGTGGAAACTCCTATGGGTCAGGCAGGGATCAGCCACTCAGTCACTAATAGTTTTGTATTAGTTCAATAGTTCTGCATAGCTCAATAGACATCCTCATATATGTCCCTTATCCCATCTAAATAAACTGATGTAGGGAAAAGTAATGTATACATAGTTTGCTATTTTTATTCAATGGCCTCTAGTATCAAGGCTAAATAGATATTTTAGGAACAAATCTGTAATTTAGGGGTTTAGCATTTGGCTCCTACAATGGCTGCTCTTTTTAGCGCCTCTCAATTTTATGGGAAGTAAAAAATGAGTATCAATGGTGAACTGCTTGGTGTACTCCTGGGAGTTAACTAGTGGGTTTGCTATCTCACTCATTTTTAAGAGTAACTTTTTAGGGTGGCTATGATGTTGACCCCTTTCTATCCAAAAATGGGTTGCTCGGAGCAGTGAAATACCTTGCCTATGGTTGTCAAGCTAGTAAAATTCAACATATATTTCTGGGTCCTTAGCTCGTGTTTCTATGAAACAAAAATGTCCTTCAAGAACTATGACATGGAACATGTAAGGAAACTTAACAATTTTGCCTAAAGTGGCATGGTTCAAACCAAATCAAACCACCATCAAAGCCTAGGTTTATATCTGTTTGCTAGGTGAGACTTTGAAATCCCATTTCTAATTCATTTGCCCTATCTCAAAGCCACAGTAATACAGAGATTTTATACTTTTGGGTTAGGACTTGTGCTACAATCTATGCTCTTGGATTATACTGTCTACTCATTTGGTGCATTTATTGGTTACATTTGTCCCCAGGTCTTGGTAAAAACAGAATATTATAATATTAATATCTTTAAAACATTTTTCCTGTTTTTCCCATACCATGTGTTCTTCCAAGAAATGATGCAGTATATTTGCTTCTGAGGGTACCTTAAGTAGCTATGATGGGGTTTATGTATTTAGGGATCATATTTGTTACTATGAAGAAATTCCCGTTTAAAGATGCTGCATTTATGGCACACTAGGTTGATTTCCAGAAAGAAACGGGGAAAACATTAATGGCCTGGAGAGAGTGGGAAGTGAAACTTGAGAAAGAATGCTAAAAATACATTGTGTTCCAGTAAAAGATACATTGTATTCAAGGTTTTCCAGCAAGGCCTCAAAGGCTGACTATTTGAACTGCTGTTGTTATCAACCTGGGTAGTCTCATTGGGGATCAGAATTTTACTTGAACACAAATGAAAGAGTCTTTAACCTCCATTTTCCTTCCCCCCCCCAATAATTCTGCGCATTCTTAGGTGACGGCTGTCTTCAGAGGCTGAGGTGGACTATGTCGAAGGTTCCTGGAGTTCATGGAGTGAGAACCATCCCTACTCCTGTCTGAGCATCCATTGGTAAAACATCAGACACAAGGATCAGAAGCATACTGAGCAGACGACTCAGGGATGCACGGATTGGGTAGCTCTCATCTTCTCAGGGAGCATCAGGTCCTCAATGGAGGAATTCTGTTAGGTCGACCTTAGCTAACTCCTCTAGCAAGTCAGGAATTGGGGGTTGTACCTGTCATGTGATTAGAACACTCAAGTCCAGAAGGTCCTGGTAGACTGAACGCTTGCTTCCCTTGGCGATATGATCCACTGGAGATGGGAAGAGATAGGAGATGCCAAGGCCGAAGTCATGATTCCTATTTTCACCTTGCTTGTCCTATATTCCTAGATATTATCCTTGTTTGTGCATTAAAATTGCTCCTGGGAGCTTTAAGCAGCGTCTGGCCAGATCTCACGGGAGTTGAATTTAATGGAAAACGTGTATCACCTGTGGGATTGGCATTTTAGACTTTCCACCAAGTAATACTAATGGGCAACCGATGGTGAGAGCCACTGCCCTAAAATACCTCTTTCTTCTTGGTATAACACACATGCATGTTCTTTTTCCTCACGTTCAGACAATGAGTAATAGCACTTTTCCTAGCAAAACACAGGTGACTCACTTTGCCCTTAATAGCTGGAAGGAGCGGACAGAAGCATTTTATATAATTAAATCTAGTGACTAAGAATAATTATTTGTATCTTGCTAAGCTTATTATAAATTTTGCTAACAAAGGATGCCTTTTATACTTGTGAAATTATATAATTTGTTAATGTACTATCACACACAATGTAATAAATATCAAAACATTTTAATGTTTCAGAGAAGATTTGCACAATTCAAATGGTAAGGCACTGAGTGAGACTGGGGTTCACTTCCCCCATGTGCTTATATCCAATAGAAATTATATCAATGATTAAATGAGAACATTGAGAATGTTTTATGAATACTGGGGTGTGTACAACATGGAGACATTTGTTAGCTGCTTTCTGATTCTTTATTTTCTAAATTTTACTTAATTTCAAATACACTGGGTATTAAGATTTATCATAATATTTAATGATTCCCCTATAGAAACCCAGAGAATTTAATTAAGGTTTTGTGACAGACAAGCAGAGTAAGAGTCATCGAGACAGTAACTATAATGGAAATCATGATTCCATAACAGACATGTATCACCAAAACTGGGTTTAGATATAATTTTTATTAATACACTTCCTTTTATTATATTAGGAAAGCCTAATGTAGGGAGTGTCATTGTAAGCCATTTTGTGATATAAATCACCATACATATATTATTTGTCTAAATTTGAATACACATTTATCATAGTAGCCATTACCATATATTTTTGTTTCTTTTAAGCATGTATTTAAGCCTATAGCCCAACTTGACACAGTTCTGTTTCCATTGTGAATGTTAGGGTGACAGGGTCTTGTGACACACAGCTGATGTCTGCTTTGCTTTGCTTTTTTACGATGGTTAGTAGGATAAAATGATTTCTCAAGGACTAGACTTTTAGTGTTTAATAACCTTAAACATTGTTTTGAGCAACAAGAAAGACATAAATTTGAAACTCTAATAAGTGACACTCTTAGAGAACACAAAGCCCACAATCTATGAAAAACAGTATTTCACTAATCAGAATTGTCCACGTACTTTACTAATGTGTGTGTGTGTGTGTGTGTGCGTGTGTGTTTTAAAGATATTGCATGGTTTTAGCAACCTAGGAACCACAACTGACCTATGGCTCCAAGAGTTTCTGTTTTAAAAGTTAGGGCTACCTTGGAGTCAGGAGGGATGTTTTATAGCACATCTGAGAGGAAACAGATCCAGAGTGTGACCTCAGCAGCTCCGTGCGTAGAGCAGTTGGGTCTCAGGGCTGGGTTCCAGTGCTGAATTTGTAGCATCCATGAGAAGGTCAACAATTAGTTCCTGTGGTGGCTGCTTGAAACCAGAGGATGGAAAGTCTGATTCATGGGCTCTCCAAACCAGCTGGAGCCGAATGAAGACGCTGTCAGAGGAAAAGGGGTGCACCCAGTGTGGAAAAGGCCCCCCCCTTACACCTTCCTCTTTCAATTGCTCTTGGAAAAGCTTTCAGAATTATTTAGGATTCAGTTAGGTAAGCATGCAGGCACTGAATCTGTAAGACACAGTTTGGGGACCCTTCCTGAGAAGGGCGTAAAAAGGAAGCTAGAGAATCTTAACATGAAAAGAGTGCAGCTCCCATGTTTTTAATTCTGAGTTGGCTCTGCTAACCTTGAACCCTGTGAGGGCAGAAGTATGGCATCTGCAGCCTCATGCCTTACCCCAATGGAGTCGTTGGCAAACACACCTTTAATAAATCAGTATGTAATTTTAAGGCTGGGAAGGCCCTTAATGGTGATTTGGTCTTACCTGATGTTCAAAGGCAGGACAAAAAAAGATTCTCAAAGAAGAAAAACTCCAGGCCATGGTCACTCTGGCCTCGAGTTCAAAGCCTTGGCTCTGACCCAGATTTCCTCACACGTGTTACCGAGATCTCTCCATTCTACCTTCACAAGGTAAATAGAGAAACCTGCCAGGTAGTTTTCAAATTACCCATGGAGAGTTGCTCTGGTGGCAGGTGCAGCCACCAGACGTGGATGTTGGATTGGTTCGGTTGTGTTTACCTTTCAGTCTGTTTGCTGTCTGAACAAGAGGGGCCAGGTCCATTAGGTGAGTGCCCAGCCCACTGGAGTGGAATCTAAATAAATGAAGTGGTGTCTTTAATGCTGCAGGCTGTCGTGGAGTGGAGGAAGAGGAAGCCGGGAATGAGGCAGGGCGGATTCAGGAGAGTGACATATGAGATGTGTCTCTGGACGAACAGTTACCGTCTTGTAGGAACCCTAACGCCACTGTGACTCTTAAGACAAAGCACTTTTATAATATCAACAAGTATGCTGTGTTTTGAGAAAATATGTTGGATATTTGCCTTTGTGTTATTGACAATTTGTCTGAGCGTCTTTTCATAATGATCGAAGGAAGTGGGAGCCTTGCAACTTGCCAGGAGCTGTTTGTTACACCAGCCACTCACTCTTTCTTAAATCCACTCCGCAATGTGTGTGTGCGGCATCTACAATGTTTTAAATGTTAATAATGTAGAATGTAGATCATAGTCTTGGGAGGTGCTATAAGAAATTGCCATCTTGTCTAAAGCGTTTCTTGCACCAAAGGACTTGCGACAATGGCTTGGTAATGGTACCGGAGAGGGATGTTTTGGAAAATGTTGCAAAGGTGTAACACTGCCGTGGATCTTGGAGTAGCAGAGAATTAGCATTCCTGCTCACCCGAGACAGGGAAGCCATGATCATGGCATTAACTAAAACACCACTGTAGACCTAATCTAACTGCAGTTGTGCCTCGTGCATTCATTGTTACTCTGGTACTGACTACTGTAGAGTAACTGTAGCTGTTCTAGTCTGTGAAGCCTGTAGGTAAGGCTGTGCAGAGTCAAAGGCCGAAAAGCATGCATGCTAATTCCCATCACCCTGACTTGGTAGCACATATCTCCCCTTCCTGTCTTGGCTTCCTTGTCTGTCAAAGGTGCTGTTGTGAGCTTTGTTTAGAGCTGAGACGGAGCTCATGTGCCCAGCCTGGTTTTCCCAATTGTTTCTGGGTGGCATATGCACAGCTTGTCTGTGCCTGAGCCAGGGAGTCTGTGGACATTCTTAAGATCTTCTGCTCTCCTCATCAAGTTTCTATCAGTTCTCAAGATGGCTTGCCTATGAAGGACTTTGTGCTTAACACATAAAACGCTCAGGAAATGTTGATTTCTGTAGCAAGAAGAATCAGAACTGTTATAAATACGTGTTACACAGTGGTATTAGATAACCGTGGATATGAAGAATTTCCAGAAGTGTATTTTTAATCTGGTGGAAATTACATAATGGTTTGTAGTTGCCCGTCTTAATAGAGTTGTATCAACTGGAACGGCAAGGCAGGGGACTCCCAAACTTCCATCTGGAGATGTGATGGAGTCTCTTACGTTTCCTGACTCCTTTCCACAGTTCTTCCAAGTGGAGACTCCAGCTCATCTCCAGCTGGAAGTTTGGGAGCCCTGTTTCCACTTTCTTTCTCCACGCTGATTATAAAGCAAGGCTCAGCTCTCTGTGTTGCCAATGCCTCCTCCCTTGTCCTTAGACCAACACGGCTTAGACGATGGTGAAGACTAAGCTTTATACTTGTTCCTTGTCTTTCCTTTGTCAAGAAGACTGCCTAACCTGGCCTATTCACAGCTAGCTGAACTAAAGGTAGGTAGGAGACAACCATATACTGCATAACTAAGCCTGGCATAAAAGGATAAGGACAGCTGGGCAGTGGTGGCTCACTCTTTTAATCCCAGCACTCGGGAGGCAAAGGCAGATATCTGTGAGTTCAAGGCCAGCCCGGTCTACAGAGTGAGTTCCAGGACAGCCCAGCTACACAGAGAAACCTTGTCTCAAAAAAAAACCAAAGACATACAGAAAAAAAATGAAGGAGGAGGAATAGGATAAGCATGAACAAGCAGATCCTCATAATTGGAGCCAATCAGGGAATTTGTCAGCTAATAATAGAGCAGAAGCCGAGGGATATCTTTTAGAAAGGCAAGCCAAGGGCATTTGGAAGCCAAAATGTGAGCTACTGAAACCACACAGAGAAGAAGCAGAAGACAGTCAGTAGAAAGAGAAAGACATCTTGAGAATGTAGAGTTGAGAAGAGGGAGATTGGAGAAAGGTAAGAAGACAATGTCACCATCAATTCTAAGTGCACCTGGGGTCCTGACAGTTTTAGGTCTTCTCTGTAATGACAATGACAATGATTGTAACAATGTATGATACTGTGTTACAAGGCTGTATGTTCTAGATACAACTGTAACTCATTCATGGCTTAATTCAGTCAGTTCGCATAAGAAATCCACAAGGATGATTTTCTTTCATAAAAATTTGTAGACAAACCTGTTTGTGGTGTCAAGACCCTATCCTCCACCATACGGGCCCATTCTTACCCAAAATGCTCAAGCGAAGAGCTAAATTCCCAGGAACACAATGAGGACAGGGAACTAATTCAGTCACATTCCCAGCAACAAGGTTAATGGCCTGTTCTCATTACCCCACATGTCTCCTTGGCTACCAGTCACAGCCTACATCTGTTGTATTAGGAGTGACCCTGAGTGGGGATATCTTGTTGTTTTGGATCCCAGTGAGCTGATAGAACCGACTCCTATAGCCTTAATTCAGACCATGTTTCTGGCAATTATGTGTCTCCTTTAGCCTCATCCTGACAAATCTGAACTTGGGGGCCTTCACACGTGCTGTACCCTGGAGCAAAGGCATGCGCTCTACTGAGGATGGACGGAGCACCTAGCACCAGCCTAGCATCCATGACTGTTGCTCACCTAGTCTAGCATCACTCAAACTCCATGAGCTACCCTGGGGGCATCTTGTTGCCATGGAAATTCTGGTATCCTGGTTCTCAGCGTCTGCATTTCTAGGTAGCTGGCAGGTGATGCCAAAGCTGCTGGTCCATGGACAACACAGGGGCCAGCAAAACTCGAAAGCAGATCCTTGCATGGAAACAGCCAGATGGTGTTTTAAGCTTTGAAGGCCATTTCATCCAAGTTTCAGTTACCAACCTGTACTGCTGTGATGTGAAAGCAAGCAGATGTACGGAAACAAATGGATCCTAGGGTGTTCCTAGAGAATTGTATTCATGAAAACAAGCAGTGGTCACGGCTGACTCATGCCTTTGTCTGCTCTTCCTTCAGTTAGGGCCACCGTCTACCGCATGTCTCCCGTGGTATATGGATGGTATTGAGCAATGTAAGAAATGGTTTCCCTATATCTACACTCTTTGCATGTGAGTTTGCATGCTTTCTGCTTCGATCGTGGCATCTAGCTACGCTTCACTTCAGCCCACGGATTTCCTTCTAAATTGCTTCGGCTAGTAAAACGCAGCAGAAGTGATGCTGTGCCAGTTATGAGGCCCCGTCTTCCAGAAGCCTTCCTCCCGTCTGCTCTCTTGGATGTCTCCTCCAGAGGAACAAGCCCGCATTGATCAGTGAAGGACGAGGAAGGTGAGATGAAGGAGCTGTTGGAGGATTCACAGAAGAGTCCAGCCAAGGCCAGAATTGCCAAGCTGGGCCCCATCTCAACTGCCAGTGATCAGGATCATGAGAAAATGGGATACCTTTCACTCCATGCTGCAGAATTTAGGTGGGTTTGTCAAGCAGTAAAAGCAAATGGATGCACCTGCTATCCGTTGTTACCAAGAATCATTATGGAGAATCCTCTGAACTCACCCAGGGATGCCATATTGTGCCTAGTTTACAGACAAGCAGCTTATGGGCAGCTAGGAAGCATCGACAGAGAGGTACAGGAGGTGGGTGACAGCTGGAATCCTAACTCCCATCACACGTGGGCTCTCACCACTGTTCTGAGATTGTCACTCTGGCTTGATTCTCTTTTCCTGTCCTACACACACACACACACACACACACACACACAGACACACAATACACACCACACACACATACACACACACATATACAGACACACACACAGACACATACACACACATACCACACACACATACACACACATACACACCACACACACAGACACAGACACACACAGACACACACACACATACACACCACACACACATACACACACATACATACCGCACACACATACACACACACATACCACACACACACACACACACCCCTTCACTGAGCCTTTGACAATTGCTGTCCTCGAAAGTTCTAGATTAGAGAAACAACTAACACTGCAGCCTCAAGAGTTTAGCGAAAACTAATCTTGCCAGCGTTTCTCTTGGGTCACGTGACACAGGTTGTTTTTGAAAACATGCGCAGTTTAACCTCGGCTCACAAGCCGAGCTACTCCTTGAGGAACAGTGATGCCCGTCTTCTGATTTGAGCTTGAAGTGTCTGGCACCTCCTAAAACAAGATCCTAGCATAATCTCTGTAGCGTGCACGCACTAGAGAAGGCTAAAGTTTTTTTTTTCCCAGACTCCCAACCTAGGGCCTGGGTCTGGCAGGTATATAGGTTTTTTTCTTAAGCATATGTTTTGGTCTTACAGATTTAGTGAAGGGTTGATTTTCTTCTTTCCCGGACAAGGACAAACTCCATGAGATGGTGACTTGATTCACAATACAAAAACAGCATGAAAGCACTCTTCAAATTAAGTCTTCACACACAAAGAAGAAAAAGAGAGAAAAGACGAAGAAAAAGGCAGGACATTCAGAGTAATAGAACACTTTATCCTTTTTTTTTTTTAATTGAACTTCACTAATTCTCACTAATAACAGAGGTCTTTGTAGAGGAACCAATTTCACTGATTACTGAATCATATAAAATATTCTGAGAAAGAAATGAAATCTTGGTCATTCAAGACCCTCTGTGACTCTTGCTGAGAAACAGGCAACCACTGCTCTAATTTGCAGAATGATTGGGTTTGCAGTTTGGTGAACTGAGATAATCACAAATACCACCCACCTGCAAATCTACATTTTGGTTATTAAAGAAGACATTTGTAGGAGGTAAAGTGGAGCAGAGCCACGGTGGGGGAGGGGGGGAGGGATCACCAGTGCATGGAGTTCAGGGTGAGTATATTCGGAGGTGTGTTTGGTTTCTTTGAAGCTATTGGGAGAATAGGATTTCCAGTTGAAAGAATTTATTCACCTGGAAAAATCTGAGCCAGGAATGTATGATCTCAATGTATGCTTAGAACCCCAATATTAAAATAATATCTTGGCATGCAAAATCAATAGCAGCTGTGTACTTAGAGTATGTACCAGATCCTCTGTCAACATGACAGAGGCAAGAAACTGACAGAAAATTTGAATACTTAAGTGACTTTGTTTATAGACAAAGAAAAATGATGACGTGCTTGGAAAACCAGAGTTCTAAGTGATCAATACCGGGAAGCCAAGGCTGACAAGAAATAGAAACGGTCTTGCGTTTGACCAGAACTCGTTCTTTATCTGACATCCAGGGACGTTTCTAAGCTACTTTGGCAATGTAAGGCAGCATTAGAAGTGTCGCAATGATCAGTAACTTGTCATTCTGACTCAGACACCTCTCCTGATGTCTTCACCCTTAATGAGCCGCATTGGTGACACTGGGAATACAACTAGCAACATTGGAAATGAGAGCTGACTTGTTGCCATGGGAGTGAACGGACTCGACAAATCGATTCAGGTGGTTTTGGTATAACAGCCCCGTAACACTTGGGTCTTCAGTCACATAACAATCGGTGTGGTGACGCCAGAGTATTTGTGGAAATCTATTCTTGCTCCACAATCAGTTTGCTCTAACCTAGAACATTCATTATATCCACGCAGACAGGTATGTTCACAGGTATTCTTAATTAGTGAAGTTAAAGCTTGAACAAATCCCGCATTTGAACACAGAAACTTAAGTGTTCTCTTGGCATTTATACATTGGGTTCTTCCTATGGTAACGCTGCAAGATGCCTGAGGTTAACCTCAAACTTCAAGGTACTCGCTGGTTCAGTAGGAGGTAAGTGTTCACAAAAATCACATGGAAAGCAAAATATGTCCATTTGCAACTAAGAAACAAAGTAAGCACTATCCGTGTTCAGAGGAAAGAGGAATCTGGGAGAACTCAAAAGAAATGAAAGCGTAGTTTTCCTATATGGGTGTGGAAGTCTGTCTGAGGGGAGGACTTCATGGAAACAAAGAGTTGCCAAGGCAAAGAGAGAAAAGCAAGTCTAAGGTCTGAGCAATGTGGTGTGAGCAATTTTTGGAAATTGGACTAAAGTAGAACCTCACTAGGACCTGTGATCTGCGATCCTTTGGTCCACAAAGTAGGTGGGAAGTAGGCGATTTGGCTTTGTTAACGGTTTTCAAAGAAAATGTGGCCAATCTGTGAATCCTTTTGACTGTCCTCTAGGTTCCCAGCTCACAAACCACAAACCAACAGCATGACAGAGCTCTGCCCGTTATAAAATTAAGGACCGGGAACAAAAAAAAAGGTATAATTTAAAAATCCTATACAATTTCTAATTTAAAACATATCTAAATATTTCATGAATTCTAGAAGAAATTAGAGTGGGGATTTGAATATTATGTGAGCAGCGTAACACTGTGCTCATAAGGACATAAGGATGTGATGAACACAGAGACATGTACAGCCATGAATGCTTGTGCCTGGCAGAAGTCGCATCAGCTATTAATGAACTAAATGGGCCATAGGGCCATAAAGAGGATGGCGTAAGAAGTCTTTTGATGGACTAAGTACCATATTGTGACACGGTCATAAAGAGGATGGCGTAAGAAGTTTAAAGAACGAAAAAGAATATTTAATACAAGAAGCAGAACAAGATGAAAGGAAAAGCAAGCACATGAGTGACGTAGCAGCAAAGTTGAGATGAATTCCTCGGGGTTCTGATGGCAAATGTGGAGAGGGGCAGAGCAGAAAAACTTTATCAGCATTAGGAGAAAAAAATGGGACCTATCTTGTTAGCACACCAGGGACCGCAAGACAATGAATTATACCAAAACTCAGAACAAATTTCTAAGAATACACAGATAATCAAGCAGATTAAAATGAGCACAGTGTTGGAACAATCTATGTCAACACAGAAGTTCAACCTGTAGATTAAAAACTTTCCCCAAGGAGAACACCGGGTCCAGATAATTCCTACAGGCCCTCAGAAATGTTTAAGAAATGTCAGCCTTAAGTGCTTTAAAAATCTTTTGTTTTCTTCTTCGAATGTTGCATTTATTTTTACAATGTATATTGATCATACCTCCCTCCTTTAATTTTTCTGTGTTATTAGTAACCTGTGAATCCAAATGGTGTGGGGTCAGCCACTGGCATGTGAAGAGCCTTCTTGCAGCCGCACTCTAAAGGAAAGTGATCCTCCCTCCCCCAGCAGCTATTCGCTGATTAGTTCCTTTGACAGGGTTGGGGGCTTGGGGCACTTCCCACAGCCCTGCGACATTTAACTGGTTTGATCTAAGGCAAGTCATGTGCAGGTAGCAACAGCTCCTGTAGGCTCGCGTGCGCAGTGGTCCTCTCCAGAAGAGTGTTTCATAGCTCTCCTCCTCATTCGCTGGGGCTTGCATGATCTCCAGCTGCTCTTCCGTGGAGTTCCCTAAACCCGAACGGCAGGAGGGTGATGCGAATGACCTGCTCATATTTACACAGTCACTGTTTCTTACCCCTGGCCCTTTGACCAGCTACTAGTGTCTGTGTTAACTCCTACCAACTGTAAAATGAAACGTCCCTGATGAAGGTTGAGAGCACCACAAATAAGTATTAACACAAACATTACATTTAGAAGATGCTTTTGACAATACGATCATTGAACTATGCAACACTGGTCGTCCCCAAGCCCCTGGAGGGTCTACAGCCTCCCCAGTCATGAGCTTCTAATTACACAGTACTGGCATAAATTCCTGTAGAAGTAGGTCTCATAGCCAATGAGAAATAGATTTGTTATCCCCATAAGCTTCATGCCATCATGGCACAGAGGGTGCATCTTGCCAGCAGGTCAGTATTACAGCATATGAGGTCTGGTTCTGAGTGAGGTCATCCATGTGTCTCCTGCCCAGGAGCCTGCACAGCTCCTTTGGGCACTATGGAAGCTACCTGGCAAGGAAAGGCTCTTACGGTCAGTTCAAGGTTGCTTTCTCTACGTCCTTCAGCCCCAATGAGTTATGTCTTCCACAACCATCTGATCATCATGAGCAACCAAGAGGAGTGGCAACAGCCTAGGACTTCCCTGGCTAATGACTTGTAAGGTGTATCTCGTGCCTGGCACTGAGATTCTCATTTAATAACCTGTGTCTTCTTGGAACATATTTGTCCACCCATGCGGGGTAATTCTGTTCAAAACACACACACATGCACACACATGTATTTAAATTAGCTTACAAACTAGTGAAATTTCCATAAGGCTACTTTGTGTACCCTTAGTTTGGGCTAGCCCACAGCCTACCCTCTGCTCTCCCCAATCCCACTACAATCACTTAAGCCTTTAACCTCCAGCCCATCTCCTTGTAGGGAATCATTCTCCTTGGGTTGGTAAATGGTACGATGCCATGAACCTTTTCCATGCAGGTTTAATTACGGTTAAGTCTTTTACCAGCACCTCATTTCCCCACCCCGGCTTGAACTTTTCTACCCTCAGTAAAACCCACTTTTACTGTCTTTTTAAAATTTTTAATTAAAATGTATTAATTTCCCCATTCCCTGTCCTCTCTCCTGTCCTTTCTTTTCTTTGATTACTATGGTAACACACACACACACTCACACACACGCTTGTGCGCACACAGGCACACACACATGCACATACACACACGCACGCACACACGTACATGCGCGCACACACACACGCACACACACACGCACGCACACACACATGCACACATGCACACATGCACACACACGCTAAAATTTTAAGGCAAGGCAATAGGCATCAACATTTCCTAGAGTTTGGGACTGAAAATGGACATTTTGCAGGCTATTTCTGGGAGGCAGTTGTCTGGGATAGATAATACAATTTAAAATGGTGACATAAACCACAATGGAGTGTAAATATTTTGACAGAGTCGTTTTCCGGCTTTCCTCTGCGCCTGTGTGGTGCCCGATAATCTTCCTGGTGGGCTATCTTCCTCCTGAGTTATCTCAGCGTCCATTCTGCTTTCGTCCAAGTGAGGCCAGAAACTCCTGAGTTGTCAGACATTCAGCTGTTGCTGAAGATGTTAAAAATCCAAGCAAACCTGCTAATCATGGCCAACAAAGCGGCTTAATCCTGGCTGACTGGCGATTTGTTTTGCAGCCGTTGGTGCAACAGAGAGATTGGAGTTTATAAAAAGAGGTAAATATTCAGTTAGAGATTAGAAGCTGGAAAAGGGGAAAGACTAGCTTCCCCGAGACCACACACTGGTAGGGAACCTCCCTTGAGCAATTGTTCTGGAGCATTTCATGTTTCTCTCCCTTCCCTGACCCTGGCTTCTCCGCTGCCCATCCTTCCCCTCCCTTTGCCACCAAAGGTTTGATTGACGCGTGTCACTGCCACAGAGAGGAAGAAGCTTCAGGAAGGAGGACGGAGGAGCTGGGGGGAAAGCAGCCACCTCAAAAGCCCCAGGAGTCAAAAGATGATTCAGTCTTTCTGCCTGTGTTTTGTCTCTCTCTAAATTATTCAAATCTGGGTGGCATCTTGGATAAGTGGCATTTTGATGCAGCTTAAGGGATTGTCTCACTAACACTATTGAGCCAAAGCTGCCATCCTTTTAAAGATGTAAAAAGAGAGATCTTTACTATAATCTGCTATGTCTACAAATGAAAGACAGTTACATTCAAAAGGCTTAAAATATTTTGATCAGTTATATTCATTTTTGACTTACAGTTTTGTCCAATCCATCTAAGAGTGATCTTTATTAGCCCAAAGAAAGGATAAGCTCTTATTTGAATCTCTTTAAAGGGTATTGATGGCAGATAGGTGCTGTTGGATGGTTTCAAGGCAGAGACAGCTGGCAGAGAAGTGTGGAAGTTTCTAGTTAAAAAAAAATTAGGAATACCTTGCATGTTAAATGTATAAAAAACTTCAGCCTGGAGTTATGCCCTAATTCTAGCCCAGAAACCTCCTTTTTAGCTGTGGGATCTTGGGACACTCACAGAATAACCCATCGAGTGTACTTTTTCCGTCTGGCAAACATGAAAGAAAACAGGCATCGTTTTCCTCGGGTTTTAGGGCCATGGGATTAGCCATTGAGTTGTTTGGACGCTGTTCTTTTTAGTAGACTATTACCTTTGTGGAGAGTGACACTTACTGGAACTTTAAAGCTCTGTTTGCTTCACTAACAGCTTGTCTGTGCCCTGGCAGCAGGCTTGTGCTCAGTGCCTCGGAGGTGGGATGAGGGATAATCGGTGAAGGAGGCAGAGATACGAGCGTCCTGATTCTGATTGCCAGAGAATTCAATAGTTTTTTTAAACTTTCTATGTTGTCTGTCTTCTGAAGTTTTATTTCCTCTGCACATGTTAACCCCACTTTTGTTTCCAAAAATAGTAGGTTTCTCAATTAGCTTCCTGCAGAAACTACCAAGAAAATCAACAGAGAACAGAGGCCGTTTGAGATAAAGGATAAATCATGTAGGCACAAGATGCTCAAACAGAATCACTCTTCTCGTGGACTGCCCTATGATGGCTCACCAAGTACCCAAGTTTCATGCTGTCCATTCTTATCCCCTCTTAGGAACATGCTGTGGGAGTTTTGTTCCTAGGTTTAATAAGTAAAAATGCAGACTGCCCAAGAAATATGCAGTTAAAAACAATGAATAATGATTATGTAGTGGCTGGGATATAACAGCAGTGAATGTTTATTTACTATTAATTTGGGCATCCGGTGCTTTACCTGACAAGTCTTTAAAAACCCTTCAGCTTGTCTTTCAAATGCGCAACAGCTCTGCTCTTGCCAGGGTTTTATTAGCCTTGAAAAGAATCAAATCCACGAGAAAAGGCTGCACATATAATTCGTCTTGAAAAAATGCTTATTTATGCATTAAAAGAAATATGTGCTGAAGTCAGCCGTATTTTGGAATCTGGGTAAGGTCCTTGGGGTACAAGCTGGGTAGCATTAAGTCCATGTTGTTAGGTAGTTTATGGACTAGCAAGAAGGAAGCAGACACTTAAAATATGTTTACATTATAAAGGGCTTAATTCTTACTATTATATGGCCCATTAGGAAAACATATGACCCACTGAGAATATTTAACAGAAATATCCAACCCTGTGTTGGAGATTGGAGCAGGCATCCTCAAGGAAGTAACATTTAATCTAGGAAAACTGGGTACTGAAAGATAGTATCCCCAGTGGAAAAACAAGAAGTAAGTCCATTTATATCTCATCAGGAAAATGCACTCTGATAACACCATTGGCGGGTTAATAGGGGGTCTTACTGACTTCTTTGATTTCAGAAGTATGAATACCAGGTATGTTTCTTCAATACTAAAAACAGCAGCAGGGGAGTTGATTTCCCACCTTGACAAACTCCGGGGAAGAAAGTGGGTGATAAATTCTGTTTAACAGCTAAGCTTGGAAGTTCAACTATTTAGACTGCTACGTCATTATTGAGAAGTCAGTCTCAATAATGTGTAAAAAAAAAGCATTATTCTTAAATACCCACAGACAATTAGAAACAGTGAGAGCAAACAGCACATAGCCAACAGTTGTGTGATCACATGTGAGTCATCTTATAGGTGTAGAAAGCATACAGATGCAGATGGCATTGAAATCTACCTAGTAGCTGAGTCAAAAGCCCTTTCAAACAATTTGCACACAGTAAATTGTAGGCAGAGACTGTTCATTTCCCGGCCACTCAGATCCAAATAACAACAGAAACTATATTAATTACAATTTTGTTTAGCCTATTCGCCCAGGCTTCTTATTAGCTAACTCTTACCTCTTAAATCAACCCATTTCTATTAATTTATGCATCAGCATGAGGTGGTGGCCTACCAGTAAGGTCTGGCTTCTTTCTCCTTCATCAGCCACATGGAGTCTGCTTGGCTCTGCCTACTCTCTCTCTATATCTCTGTTCAGATTTCCCACCTGGCTCTACTCTGCTAAGCCATCGGCCAAAACAGCTTTATTTGTCAATGAATAAAAGGACATCAGACATCAGTAAATCACTTTAATATTGATGGATTTCATCCTTATCTTTTCTACCTACAAATTACTGATTATAATAGTCTACCTCCTCAAGTTGTAATGAGACTTCTGTAAGATTGACAATGGTTGCCAGTGCCTTCGTTCATAACCTTAGAGGATCAGACTTTTGCCTTGCCCACTAAGACCTCCAAATAGCAGGAGGAGCTGCCTCTGTCCAGAGTTCTGAGACACCATCTCTAAGATGCCGTGTGTGTGTGTGTGTGTGTGTGTGTGTGTGTGTGTAAATTCTTATTCTGCACATTGGAAACCTCAGACTACTATGGAAATGACCAGAAAATAAAAACAGCTTTTGTTCATGTTCTGCATCCACCCTTCTCCTTCATTTGCACACATACCAGAAGTAGCTGAATGTTGTCTGCTTTGAGCCCAACACCTGAGCCACCTGTCATTATCCACAGTGTGACTTTGATCCAAAAGAAAGGCAGGCACCTCTGCCTGTACCTTCTGTTGCTGGGTAGCAGCAGAATATCTAAGACAGACTCAGGAGTCCACAAAAGCACTTCTTAAAATACAGAAGCCTTGACACTTGCTGTTTTGGGATTCCAATTCCAATCCCTGTGCACAGTGTTAGATGACTGAAGAACACCCATCGGGTAAAAACACAGAATCCAGCACTGAACAGCATACACTTCTTTTGAGTGCCCAGCATTGTGAAGCCACTAATGTTTTCTGGTCAAAAGCAGTTCCAGAATATTCCCTGGTCTGGGAAATAGTATATTCTAGGGAGAGAATAAAGATTTTTAAAACAAGCTGGGTGGTGGTGGTGGTGCACGCCTTTAATCCCAGCACTCAGGAGACAGAGGCAGGTGGATCTCTGTGAATTTCAAGACAGACTTTGTAGCTTTAGAGCCTGTCCTGGAACTAGCTCTTGTAGACCAGGCTGGCCTNGTGCACGCCTTTAATCCCAGCACTCAGGAGACAGAGGCAGGTGGATCTCTGTGAATTTCAAGACAGACTTTGTAGCTTTAGAGCCTGTCCTGGAACTAGCTCTTGTAGACCAGGCTGGCCTCAAACTCACAGAGGTTTAGAAGAAGTTGACCAACAAATAATGAATTCCATGTTTTTGTGTGTGCTTTTATTTGGTTATAGTGTGTGTGTGTGTGTGTGTGTGTGTGTGTGTGTGTGTGTTTCTTTTGGGATTTTTGTTGTATTTTTTCTAGGTTTTGTTGTTGTATTGGGTTTTTGAGAAAAAAATTAAAGTTGGGTGGTTTGGGAGGTGGAAGGGATCTGGAAGAACTTGGGGAACAGGAAGCATATGATCAAAATATATTTAAATTTAAAAAAGTGTTTTAAATAATAAAAATTACTTTAAAAGTACAATCCAAATTATACTTGTAGTGTGACTTAAAGATAGAGTTGGCAGGTTGGTTCTAAAATGCATCAAACCAAAGGGCTCACCTCCAGCAACACCATCCTAAAAAAAGGATGAGCATAGAAATTTTGTGTTCCTTGATTCCAAGATGAACATGTGACCATTAGTGTCAACTTGACAGAATTCTGTGTCTCCTGGGAGACACCTCCGTATGGGTCTCTCCCTTTCAGAGCTGTTTCACCATGAGAAGACTCGCAAAGAGTGTGGGTGGGTAGCATATTCCCCAAAGTGACCGACTGAAAGCCAAGGGCGAGTAATTATGATTCTTGACGTGGCTTATAAAAAATACTTTCCCACATAAAATAAGGTGACTGCTTGACATCCATTTAAGCATGAAGAAGGAGCAAGTGAGCAGAGCATGACATCTGTGTCTCTTCATGAGGTCTGCGGAAGCCATGGCAGACTCAGGTACTCCTCTTTGCTAGAGTTAAGGGCTGCTCTTGCTGCTAGGTTGCACTGCACCCTCAAACCGTGAAACGGAAACACTTCCTTCCGTAAGTGGCTCTCCTCAGGCGTTCTCTCTCAGAGTGAGAAAATTAACTCACATACTGCTAAAAAGCTGAAACACTCACAACATCTTGGTACACTGATTAGTTGACCCAAATCAGATACGTGAATATGTGGAGCCGAATGAAAATGTCAGGGATGCGAATCACATAGTAACATTGGGGAACCATAAAAAACTCATGCCTGATCCTGGCCTTGGAGATCAGCTGCTGACCCGATGCTGGCACGTGTAGTAGTGACCAACCACCGCATCACCTATTGTCCTGGTTAGTCTTGTGGTCACACCCTTGACACACCTGGCAAGAAGGAACTCCACCTGAAGATTTGCCTCCACCAATTTGGTCATTGTGTGTGACTGCGGGATGTTTTTCCTGATTGCTAGTTGATGCGGGAGGGCCCAGCTCACTGTGAGTGATGGATGCTGTCCCTGAGGAAGAGCAGGAGTCTGAGAAGTCAGTCAGTAAGTGGCATTCCTCTGTGGGGTCCACTTCCGTGTAACCTCTAAGTCAAACGCGGTATCTCTCCCCCACCTTGGGTTCAGTCAGTGTTTATTACAGTCACAGGAAACCACATGAGGATGCTTATACTCCTAAAGCATAGCTGCTTGAAGATTGCACTGTTAATGTCTCCTACTGGTTATGAGGGTCAAGAACTTGAGAATAAGTCCTTCAAAAAACTTGTCAAGTTCCCCTCCAGGACTGATTCCTAAGTCTTAGCCTTGTGATTCTCAAGGGCGAAGAACTGTCTTGCTCCTTATTCCCGCGATTAATGACAGGTCTTTAACTAATACTTTCATTCCTCAGTACGGGGTTCCCTTCGTAGCTCTCTGGAAGTTAGCTTCTTCTAGAATAACTGACCAGAGAGAGACAAAACCCGAGATAGAAGCTGTTGGGGAATATTCTTTTCAGGTGTGTGACTTTTGTTTATGCTGCCTTTGATTAACTGTGAAGCTGTGTTACTGTGCCTGTCTAAAACACCTGAGGGTCCTAACAAAGAGATGAACGGCCAACAGCGAGGCAGGAGCAAGGACAGGCAGGGCTGGCGGGCAGAGAGGGTAAAGAGAGACCAAGGAGTAAGAAAACAAGGAGAGGAGGACATCAGGGTCCAGCCACCCAGCTAAGCCACAGAGAAAGAATCAGAGAAAGGTTCTCAGAAATAGAGAAAGATAAAAGGCCAGAGGCAAAAGGTAGTTGGGATAATTTGTGTTAAGGAAAGCTGGCAAGAAACAAGCCAAAC